>QZLH01000141.1:64379-79255 GCA_003833135.1 Oehlia diaphana | reverse complement strand
TTTTTTTTTATATTTTTTTTTTTTTTTTTTTTTTTTTTTTTGCGGATAAATTCATCTCCCTTTAATCAAGAATTCAGAAACGGGTCAACCTTTTTCATTTTCTAAAAATAACTGAAAAAAAAAAAAATTTTTTTTTTTTAAAGATATGGAATTGATTATTATAATGGATACATTTTTAGTTGAATGAGAAAAAACTTTATTCAACAATTCTTTTTTTTTTTATAAATGATCGAAAACAATGTCACCATATTATTAATATATGACATATGATAACTTATTATTTAATTGACAAAATTATGCAGAAGTGACGCCGTTTTTGGAATATCATCACTTTATTTGAGAATCAGTGTTATTATATGTTTCCTTATTTAGGATAATCAAGGATTGTTATTTATTTTATTTATTTATTTCATTCATGTGTAAAATTATAATAATAATGAAACTAGTTTATAGGTCGATAATGTGGCAACTGTTTCGTCACTATATAGCAAAGAATTTTGCATATTTTTACAATTTATGCGAATAATTTATTTTAAACTATAAAAAAAAAAAGCAATTTTTTTTTCCAAATAAGATAATTTATACAAAAATAAAGTTTTTTTTTTTTTAAAGTTTCATCATTTTATTTAATACTTTGTTTTAAACTTTAGGCAAAAAAAATTTAATATATTGTAATAAACGTGATACTACCTAAAAATTGTAACCCACTCGAACAGACCATCCGATTCACGATTCAAGATGAAATGAACATTAGTAATCAAATGACAACAAAAAGGTCGGCATAATTGGTAATGTGTCACCCGAACAGATTATCCGAACTATGTTAATCCTAATAAGAAGAAAATCGTAGTTAATCCTAATAATAAGAAAATCATATTAATAATCAATTTAATTATTTAATATTTTCACTATCACTAATAAGATTAAGTGTCAAATATAAAAATGGTAAATCAAAAGAAAATCAGCACAAACCAATTTGCCGGAATTACAACATATTTATACTTATTTATTAAAAATTCATTATTTATAAATAATAATTTCTTTTTTGTACTCATTTGTAAAAAATATTCGTATTTTTTTTTTTTTTCTTTCATTTCAAAATGAATGATCGATAAAAAAAACGCCAAGACGGCGGCCAGTTATCCATATTTTTCTGGAATAATAAATCTCCTAACGGTTAGATAACATCTATTGACGGGGAGAATGTGTCAAAAATGGGTTAAATGGGTTGTACGCCCACTGAACACTGATATTGAATTTTGCTCTGCCATTGCTCATTGCTGTCATTACTCATTGCTGTCATTGCACATTGTTGCCATTTAAAAGTTCTATTACCAATGTATTATAAAAATACATTGATATACACTGATACTTTCGAAAATTCCTGGTAAATTCCTATTATTTTTTAAATATAGTATTAGAATAATATGCTTCGTTGCTTTCTTAATATATCAAAAATAAAGAATTTGGCGAGTTCTCAAATACATCAGCGTAACTAAAATGATGATTTTCCGATGATATTAATAAATATATATTTACTTTAATTCATATCCATTTAAAATTCATCCAAACCTTATAATTATTATTAATTCGCGCTTGTTTTGTTTTTCTCGCCAATAAAAATCAAAAATTCCGATGAACATTTAATCGTCATGAAAAAAAAATTTAAAAAAATTAACGAAAAATGATAATATGTATATATATATTTTTATTCATCAAAAAAATTTCCTAAAGGGGATCCCAATCTTCAGGAATCCATTATTCTTAAATTTCGTCATTTGAACTTTTTATCTTTTTGGATTGGCGATTTTATAAAATAATTGAACTTTTGTTAATTTTAACATCATCTTTATTAAATAAAATAAATTGATTATAATTTTTTTACCGGAATTTTTGTATAAATTCCCGAAATATTACAAATTTAGTATAGAATAATTAAAAATTATGAAGGGCTTTTACAAAAAATGTATTACAAAAACTATAACGATATAAACTATTATAAAGTTAGAAAGTTTTTTTTTTTTTTAAAAAAAAAAAGTTTACTTAGCCCAAATCTTAATCAATCAGACCTGAATATATACGGTACTTAGATATTACATTCTTAAATAAAAGATTTTAAATGAAAAAAAAAAAAAAAAAATACTGAACGAAAAATGTTTTTTAACAAAAATTTTTAACGAAAAATTGAAAAGATTTAGTTATTACAAAGATAAGATAATATTTAGTATGGATTCAACTTTCAAAATACTAACTGTAAATGTTCCGGTATTTTGGAAAATTATTGGAATGTATTATATAGCAACGGTTAAAATGATCTACATATTTACGTATGGTTTTTATGAATGTATACTCGATTTAGAAAAAAATATGGACCTTGTAAATTAAATGTATTTATTTTATGGTTTTTATGTGTGCACTGTATTTTATAAACTAGTAAATCATACATGTGTATGATTTTCAGCATACAGCACATAACGATACAGTCGATATACTATAATCATGACCTAATAAAAAATAGTACAGTACATTACAATTTTTTATGATTTAACAAATATTATTAATTAAATCAAAACAAAAAAAAACTTGATTTTCTAATTCAGTATTAAAAGAGAAAGAAACAAACAAATAATATGCGTTTACGCATTTGCAATTTTTTAACTTGTAAAAATCATTAATATAGTGAATATCTCGAATGAGAATAATCAAAGATGTGTCCTTTTAATATTTTCAGAATCTTTCTCACACAGTTATTTAATAATTGTTAATATAAAAATATTTGAATAAAGTCAATAGTAATATTCAATTTATATCAAATTCTTTAAAGAGGTTGACGCCGTGACGGTGGTTGATCAATTATCTATGAAAAACCATACGTGATGTACGTGATTCCAGTGTATAAATTGATGTGCTTAGAATTACACTGGTGATCATACTTTAACACCAAATCACGTTCTCAAATTTTTTGGATAAGTAGGGTTCCACATACCATTATCGATCTGCACTTCAAGGTGGTAGCAGATTGTTTTTTGGTTTACTGTCAGAACTCGATATAACGAACTCTTCGGTTCAATGTTATAACAAAATTTTTATAAGTTTGATTTTAACGATTTTATGTCTGATATGTTCATATATATAAAGATAAAATATTAAAAAATCATTACCATGAAATTCGCTATACCTCATAGTCGTTATATCGAGTTCTAAGGTTGAGCTCTTCAAGGTGATAAAATAGTTTTTTTATTTACTTTTTTTTTTTAATTTCATCCATTTCATTAATTTCGTCTCCTCTAATTCCTTTCTCCTCTTTTTTTAGAACTTTCGGTTAGTTCAACTTTCTCATCAAATATTTCATTTTATTGTTATTTCTTCTTTTTTTTTTTTATTAGCATCGTTCGAGGGCATCGTGTGGTTGCACGATCAGTAATATTCTATCTTGTAATTATCCTTCTAGGTGTTGGCCTATCGTTATTGAATAAATTTTCTTTTATTTATAAGTTTGTTTAGGCGAGGCGCTCCAAGGTAGTAAGTAAGTGATTTTCATTATTAATTTCATCAATTGTTTCTAACTCTTTCCTTTTCTTTATTTAGGACTATTGGTTGATTGGACTTTTTCCTCCAAAACAATTTTCACGTCTAAGCAAATCCTATTATTCATGAATTTTGGAAAGACGAATTGATATTTGATATATTCAGATCCAAACTTTGTACAAGCCAACTTTTGCTTGTTATAATTCTCTAGAATCTTTGGACGTCCGGACGGAAGCTTGTAGGGATGTTATCAACTTGAAAAACTATGCGAAATTACTCAAGCAAGAACTTGCGTTGACTTTCACAACAAAATACCTATAAACATTGCAGAATTTCATGCAAAAATTCTTTCGAAAAAATTTCAAGAACCGTAAAGTTGTGTTAAGA
Organism: Oehlia diaphana; assembly: GCA_003833135.1. Classification (NCBI taxonomy): domain Eukaryota; kingdom Fungi; phylum Glomeromycota; class Glomeromycetes; order Glomerales; family Glomeraceae; genus Oehlia; species Oehlia diaphana. The sequence continues at coordinate 75,340 of QZLH01000141.1, read as the reverse complement.
TTAAATCAACACAAATTTAAGCTTCCAGTTTAAATTTTCAAATACTTTCTTTATTATTGATCGATACAAAATAAAAAAATTTTAAAGCAATTTCAATTTATACTTTTTAGAAAAGGAAAATAATCAAATTAGAAATTTTGATTAAAACTCGCAATCCCATTATAGAAAAAGTTTAACGCAGAAACTAATATAATCTAAAAATTAAAGAATTGCTTCTCTTACAGATGTATTACATTATAAATTCATAATGTATTTAATAATAGCTCTACCAAAGATAAAGATAATAGTTCACTTTTAATGTTATTTTTTACTGTTTGTATATCTAATTGTATAGAGTACTGTACGTACTGAACTAGATACAAATAGATTGATCAAAATCTGTAAAAGAGTATTGGTGGTTTTTCACCAGTGACAAATAATATCAACAATATTTCTGCTTCTACTGCAGTTTATTACTGCATGGTTATGTCAAATTATTTTATTCGCTTTGAAGTTGTTTTAATCTAATATTGAAAACTACAAATGGGTGGACAAGAGGTTATTGTATAAATTACGTAAAAAATTTGACAATCTAGCCTATTTATTGTAAATTTTTTAACATAGTAACGTGGGTACACTATTTTTATTTTAAACGTCGCTCCTTATCATGCTTTCATGACGTTAAGATGATATGTTGATAAAAGCAAGATTATTCTTTCGACTTGTTTTAATAATCCGTGTAATAAAAACTATAATCTTTTTTCTGATTTATGATAACGAATGTCATGTTTTATAACATAAATTTACGTTAAAGCCGTTTAAATCAATACAATAATTATGGTTGTAGCAACTAAGTATATTTATACATTTAATAATTTGAATAAATTTAGTAAAATTATTTAAATTACAAACTAAGAATTTTGTAAACCATTTTAACTACTCTAATCTTAGTGTTTAAATAATTCAAAATAAAAAAAAAAAAATAGTAGATAAATAAATGATAATAATTTAAAATAAAAAAAAAATAAAATATTCAGTTGTTAATTTGATTTCAATTTAAAATCCGTCTAACGATAAAAAATAATAAATTAGTAAATTAGATGATGCTTTTAAAAAGAAATCTTTATTTATTTAAGAACTTACCATCTGGAATTTCCAGTTCATCTTGTTCATTTGAATGAAGGTTTGGATTATTATGTGTGTCGTCATCATCATCTATAAAAAAAATAAATAAATAGAATTAAATCAATATAAAATTGACATCATTGCTGTAAAATTTCTGCCTACCATCGATATTAATATTTTGCATTTTCGTTTGTTTTTGAACTATTTCTTTTTCATCATCTAAATTTTTAAATGAAATGAGTCACGTTTAATAAATGAAAATAACACAATGATAATTAATTCGCTTATTTACTTACCATTCGAATATATCTGTAACTTTCTAAATTCTTCGGGTAATTTTTCACCATCATCTAAAATTAAGAATTAAGATGATATAGATTTAATATTTAATTAAAATCCAATTTAATATTACATTACCTTTAAAAAAATTGATTACTTTTGATGATTTATTACTATTCTGCTTATTTGATCCGTTAAAATCATTAACTGAAAACAAATATTAATTTATTAGCATTGTTATGAAAAAAAATTCAACGAATCTTTGTTAAATACTTACTATTATCAGGAATGCTAAAATCATACGATTTACTATGAAATGCTATTAGTAAAAAAATATTTTAAAAAATTAAATTTTATAATAAATAAAAAATGGCACAAAATTATTAATTCATACCTTCTTGTTCTTCTATTATAATTTAATTCAAAAAAAAAGTAAATCAATAAAATAAAGATTTTAGAATCGTTAATAAAAATATTATTACACTCATACCTTCTGTTGCATTTCTTGGTTCAGGTAAATTTTCAACAAATTGATGAATTTTACTTGTAAATAATCTGCTCCTTGTATAATTTTCTTTTGCTTTATTCATTTCTAAATTACCTATTTTTGATTGAAAAAATTCATCTGACATATTTTGACAATCTAAATTAATTTTATCAATTCTTATCCAAAGTGTATCAATATCAAATCTTTTTAATGGATCAGCATCCCAACATTGTACCATTAAATTTTTATATTCTAATGGAGTTCCTGGCACAATTTTTGGCCTTATACCATTAATTATGTTCATTGCAAGTTCATAATCATGTTCGTAATTTATAAATGGTGGTTGTCCAGATGAAATTTCCCACATAAGAATTGCAATACTGTAAATATCAGATGCAAAAGTACATTCTCTTCCAATAATAACTTCAGGCGCTATGTAAGGAAGATTTCCATATATACTTTTTGACGATTTGTCAGCAGGTCCACAAAATCCAAGATCACTAATATACCAGGAATCATTTAATTGTGAATATAATATATTTCCAGAATGCAAATCTCTATGAATTGCATTTTCTCTACAAATAAAGTAAACTGCGTGAATGATTTCAAAAGCAAAGTTAATTCTTTCTTTCCATGTAAGTTTATCATGATTTTGTTGTAAATATTTTCTTAAATCCATATCCATTTTATTCATTACAAGCATATAACTTCCATTTATTGGATTTTGTGTTAAACCAAAACTTCGAACAATATTTGTCCATTTATTACATATACTTAAATGTGATTTAGCCTAAATAACAAGATGCTGTTGTTATACAAAAAAACAGGATTTTATAAATAAATTTCAAATAAAATTATCCAAACCTCTTCAAACCAACTTTGATTTGCACTTTCAACATTTTCCAACCTTTTAAGTATTACTTCAAAGGTTCTAGATCTTTTTAATTGTTTTTTTTCAGAATCCCATTCAACATAACGTCCATTAATCCTATCTGCTGTATAAATTTCCGAGAATCCACCTTTTGTTAAATATTTAATATTTTCTAGATTTTCATATGGGATCCATTCAGCTATATTATCCGGCGTGAGTGATTCCATTTGACATTTCTGTATTAAATTATCAATATCATCATTTCCAGACGTCCAATTTGAAAAATTTTCTTTTAAATAATTTCGAACACAATATTCACAATATAATGTAGCTAAACAATTTTGGTTACAATTTTCACAAATCCTTCTTGGACCATCATTATACATAACTTTATTTCGATCATAATCTTTAGTTAAATCTCTTATTGCAAAAGTTTTTTCTTCATTTGTAAGAATTTTATCAGCAAGAACGGTTTGTTTTTTAATTTCAAATTGTTTATGTATATTATTATGAATATTAGTATCTGTTAACGTTATTACTCTATTCTTTGTTGCATAAATTAATTCATATCGAAGAGTGGACATAATGTAATCAATAAAAAAGAGTGAATGAATTATTTTAAGTTCGTTCCGTGATAAATTAGTAAAATGCAAATTGCTGATCAATGCCCACAATAAATGTGACCTTGAGGAGTAGTATTTTACGCCTTTTACGCCTCATAACCAAAAAAAGAAAAATATACTAACGTTCAAATTTAATTGTTATATTTAGTGAATATATAGTAGTAATATTAATCAATATTTAAAAATTCTAAATCTCTAAAATGATTGAATATTCAATAGGCTATTAATTTATAGTTATACATATGGTTGATAAAAAGTCAATTTTTTTTTTCGTTATTTTCAAAATTTCAATTAAACCCTATTTTAAATAAAACAACATGTAAGAAACCATTTAATTTATTATTTCTACTAAAAAAGGTATGATTAATAAAAAAAAAATAAATAAATAAAATCGAATAAATGAGAAATTTTTACATTATATAATTCATTTTTTGTAGTTGAAAGATTCTATAATTGGCTAAATAAAAAAATATGTCATGAATTATTATGATAATTTGATAATTTGACTGAACTAATCGTAAATAATCGCTGCATTGATTGAATTTTGCAATCAGAGATATTTATCAAAAAAAAAAAAAATAAAAAATAAAAAAATTAAATCCACCTAAAGAAATGAAAAAAATTTAGTAAAAATAAAAAGTGAAAACTTTTTTATATCCATTTTCTGTAGTCAATAAATAAACACAACTTTTTAATCGCTAATATCTTTATAGTTCATAGTATTCACGATAAATTATCTCCATCTGATATTTTTTTTATGGATAAAGAAATGATATTAAGTCAAGAGTGGATTAAAATTCTAAAAAGCGGTAATATTAAAACAAGTTCATCTGTTTGGTAAATTGAGTTCTGTACACGAGCGAAATGTACTTGATGTGACATTATTTTTATGTAAGTGTTAGTACTATTGTCGAAATAAAGATATAAAGTAGATAAATAAGAATAAATAACGACAGTTCAACTTAAATATGGAATCCCATCGACGGATATTTTTTTGGTTTGAAAATAAAGATTATATAATATTCAATAATATACCACGATTTTATTTGTTTATGCCATAAAATTTATTTCCATAAAATATTATTTTTGTTTAAATTCGATTATTATTGTTGTAACGATTAATAATTGATATTATAAGATAATTTATACATTTAATAGTTGAATGACTTTATTACATAATTATTTAAATTACAAACTAAGAATTTTGTAAAACATTTTACTACTCTAATCTTAGTGTTTAAATAATTCAAAATAAAAAAAATATACTATATATAATAATTTAAAATATAAAAAATATAAAATATTCAGTTGTTAATTTGATTTCAATTTAAAATCCGTCTAACGATAAAAAATAACAAATTAGTAAATTAGATGATGCTTTTAAAAAGAAATCTTCTTTTATTTAAGAACTTACCATCTGGAATTTCCAGTTCATCTTGTTCATTTGAATGAAGGTTTGGATTATTATGTGTGTCGTCATCATCATCTATAAAAAAAATAATTAAATAGAATTAAATCAATATAAAATTGAAATCATTGTTGTAAAATTTCTGCCTACCATCGATATTAATATTTTGCATTTTCGTTTGTTTTTGAACTATTTCTTTTTCATCATCTGAATTTTAAATAAGTCACGCTTAATAAATGAAATGATACAATAATAATTAATTCGCTTATTTACTTACCATTCGAATATATCTGCAACTTTCTAAGTTCTTCGGGTAATTTTTCACCATCATCTAAAATTAAGAATTAAGATATAGATTTAATATTTAATTAAAATCCAATTTAATATTAATCCAAATATATACCTTTAAAAATATTGATTACTTTTGATGATTTAATACTATTCTGCTTATTTGATCCGTTAAAATCATTAACTGCAAACAAACATTAATTTATAAACATTGTTATGAAAAAAAATTATCTTTGTTAAATACTTACTATTATCAGGAATGCTAAAATCATACGATTTACTATGAAATGCTATTAGTAATAAGATAAAGTATTTCAAAAACTAAATTATTATAATAATTAAAAAACGACAAGAAATTATTAATCATACCTTCTTGTTCTTCTATTAAATTTAATCCAAAAAAAAGTAAATCAATAATTTTATTATAAAATAAAGATTTTAGAATCGTTAATAAAATATTATTACACACATACCTTCTGTTGCATTTCTTGGTTCAGGTAGATTTTCAACAAATTGATGAATTTTACTTGTAAATAATCTGTAACTTGTATAATTTTCTTTTACTTTATTCATTTCTAAATTATCTATTTCTGATTGGAAAAGTTCATCTGACATATTTTGATAATCTAAATTAATTCTTTGCATTCTTTTCCAAAGTGTACGAATATCAGGTCTTTTTAATGGATCAGCATCCCAGCATTGTACCATTAAATTTTTATATTCTAATGGAGTTCCTGGCACAATTTTTGGCCTTATACCATTAATAATGTTCATTGCAAGATCATAATCATGTTCATAATTTATAAATGGTGGTTGACCAGATGAAATTTCCCACATAAGAATTGCAATACTATAAATATCGGATGCAAAAGTATATTCCCTTCCAATAATAACTTCGGGTGCTATGTAAGGAAGATTTCCATATATACTTTTTGATGATTTGTCAGCAGGTCCACAAAATCCAAGATCACTAATACACCAGCGATCATTATATTGTGAATATAACATATTTCCAGAATGCAAATCTCTATGAATTGCATTTTCTCTATAAATAAAGCAAACTGCGTTAATTATATAATAAGCAATGTTAATTCTTTCTTTCCATGTAAGTTGATTATGATTCTGTTGTAAATATTTTCTTAAATCTACATCCATTTTCATCATTACAAGCATATAACTTTCATTTGATGGATTTTGTGTTAAACCATAACATCGAACAATATTTGCCCATTTATTACATATATTTAAATGCGATTTAGCCTAAATAACAAGATGCTGTTGTTAACACAAAAAACTTAGGATTTTATAAATAAATTTAAATAAAATTATACAAACCTCTTCAAACCAACTTTGATTTGCGCTCTCAACATTTTCTAACCTTTTAAGTATTATTTCAAAAGTTCCAAATCTTTTTAATTGTTTTCTTTCAGAATCCCATTCATCATATCTTCCATTAATCCAGTCTGCTGTATAAATTTCAGAAAATCCACCTTTTGTTAAATATTTAATATTTTTTAATTTATTATATGGAATCCACTCAACCACCACACCCGGCATGAGTGTTTTCATTTGACATTTTTGTATTAAATTATCAATATCAACATTTCCAGATGTCCAATTTGAAAAATTTTCTTTTAAATAATTTCGAACACAATATTCACAATATAATGTAGCTAAACAATTTTGATTACAATTTTCACAAATTCTTCTAGTACCATCATTATTCATAACTTTATCTCGGTCATAGTCTCTAGTTAATAATCTTATTGTTTCAATTTTTTCATCATTTGTAAGAATTTTATCAGCAAGGACTGTTTGTTTTCGAAATTCAAATTTTTTGTGTATATCTTTATGAATATTAGAATCTGTTAACGTTACTACTCTACTCATTGTTGCATAAATTAATTCATATCGAAGAGTGAACATAATGTAATCAATAAAAAAGAGGGAATGAATTATTTTAAGTTAAATTAGTAAAATGGCAAATTTCTTTTATTAATATTAGACAGATTTGTATTTATTTAATACCAAATTTCTCTCTAATTAAAATATTCGTTTAAAAGAAAAATAACAAAAAGCTTGTGATTCTTGCAGACAAATAAACAATTACTATAATTCATTAATTTAAAAAAAAAATATTTTTTTTTTTCCTCTTAACCTTTAATGATTTTTAAATTCCCTTGTAATACTACCAACTCTTGTAATTTTAAAATTAGCAGATCTTTTTTCTTTAATAGTTAGATTCATATTTTTTTTATTACCTCCTTTTTTCATAGTAGATCTTTTTTATTTAATAGACAGATTTGTATTTTTTTATTATTAGCTCTGACGATCATTTTTATTCGCTAAATCTCACTGCAGGTGATCCTTACCACAGGTGATTTATTCCGGCCAAATTATAATTCCAGCTGGAGTTGTGTGTAACCTAATAAAAAAGTTTTTAACTTTTTTAGTAACACTGTGGTATAAAAATTGCACCAATGAGTTCGGAAGATGCCCGTTTATAATCAAATATGAAGTTAAATTTTGATCTATTTCGTAATGGTCAAAAGTGGTCTATTTGACTTTAAAAGTGGTCAAACTTGACCATCAGCTACCTTAGTTATTTATGGTTAAAGGTGGTCAAATGACCATCAGTTGATGGTCAAAAGTGGTCAAATATGCCCTCGCCTTTAACTACCAATTATCAAACAGAAAATTTTCGAAAAATTCCTATGTACTATATGACCACTTTCTAGGTCAAATAGACCACTTTTTACCATTACGAAATAGATTTCTGCATATTTACTTATAAACGGGTTCCGGATCCATGTTGCAATATTTATACCACATTGTAACTAAAAAAAATCAAAAATTTTATTAGGTTACACAATTGAATTTGGCCGGAATTATAATTTGACCGGTGAAATCACCTGCGGTGAGATTTAGCAGATCTGCTAATGATCGGCAGAGCTAATAATAAAAAAATATATATCCGTCTGGTAAAGAAAATAGATCTGCTAATAAAAAAAGGGGATAATAAAAAATACAAATCTGTCTATTGAAGAAAAAAGATCTGCCAATTTTAAAATTACAAGAGTTGGTAATATTTAATTAGAGTTTTATTAAGATTTATTTCCATACAGTTGCAGTAAAGTTTGATGTTTTTTCCGTAGACCATAGTAAAATGTATCATTAAGATTTAATTACTGTTCCTTTAAAAATTCGATAAAAGTATTATGTTTTGTTTCCCATTGAAGAAAAAATTCGTTAAACAAGGAGTTGCCGGATGAATATTTGTTTATCCGTCGCGTATTTCATTTCTATTTTATCAATCGCATATTCCCGCCGTTATGTGATCCTGTGACAATTGAACGTCATAACTCACAGATGAACACGATGTGCGATTTAAGATATCTTTATTTTGTTTCAAAGGAGATGACAATAAAATTCAACCGTTAATCGTTATTCATTATTAGTCAAAACTAATCAAAACTAGCTTTTTGTAAGGTTCAATGATGACAGAATGACTTGAACTAGTTGCATGACTTAGTGAATGAGTAAATATTGAAAACGCTTTAATAATTTTCATTATAATACATGAATTGGCAAATAGTATTTGTATTGGTATGATGAATAAATTTTGAAACCACATTGCTGATTTTAATTATAAACAATAGGTATTATGTGAAAAATGCAGATAAAAAAAAATTAAATGTCTTGTTATGCTTTTTTACTAGCTTTTCTTTCTTTCTTTCCAGACATATTGATTATTAACGTATCGTAATCTAGTATCAAAATTAAGATTTTATAATATTAAATAATTTTTCTTTGAACGACTTCACATTTTAATGCAAATAAAAGTACATGGAGCGAAAATGGTTAAATTTAGAAATCACGAAGAATTCGTTGTGCAGATATATGATAAATAAATTAAAAGGTATATAAATTATGTGTTACACAAGTTTCAATGCAAATATGATAGTGACCAAAAATAATTATTTATTATAAAGTATTTAAAGGTTTTATTTTTATATACGGTACATATAACTATATTGATTATTCGTTGATTAATGAAAGATCAATGAGAATAAAAAAGGAAAATCAATTATCTATATCACAAAAATTTTAAACAAGGGGCAGCCGCCTAAGATCTTAGAACAAAAAACTGTTTGTTATATGATGAAAATATTTTTTTTAGATATTCATAATACTTGTAGAACTTTAATGTAAGATACTTTAAAAGTTGTTTGATAATGTATATAATTATCAAAATTTTAAGAATAAGTATAAATTTATTTATAAAATATTATATAACTCAAATTCTTTCACTTCATCTTTAAATGAAAATAAATCAGTATCGGAATTAATAATGGCCAAATATTTGATTCTTTTCTTTTTCATAATATATTCTTTATATAGGATAAAATAAAATCATGAGTATCACGAAATTCCTTATCTTGACTTTCCCTATTATTGATTAACAATTTTTTAATAAAAGTATTCTGAGAATTTTTTAAGAACATTTCAAAATCATTTTCATATTTAATAATAAGAGTTAAACTTAAATATTCTAATTTAATAGGAAGTAATTGACCTAAATTTTGTAATATAATTGAACTAAATTCAATAGAAAAGATATTGATAGAAAGATGATTAAGATTTTGTTTTACATTTTCAGTTAAATTGAATAAAGGATAAATAATCCGATTATTAAATACAGTCAAATCAAGTAATTTAATATTTTTACAATATTTTATAATTAATTCAAATAATTTTTGCTCCTCAGATATAAACGAACTAAAACCAATCAATTTTATTTACTTAATTGTGCTTTTAAATCATCATTTAAATTATGTAAATAAATTATAATAAAGTTATAATTTTTGTTAGGAATTGAAAATGGATTTTCCCATAATAATGGAATCGCTAAACGACACCATAATCTGTTAACTAATATACATGAATGTAAAGTTGAAAAATCATTCTTAAAATATTTTATAATATCATATGTTAATTCAGGTAAATCTGAAAATATTTTTGACTGACATATTGTAAGCGAAGTGAGAAAGAAAGAGGTATTAGTTTTTTTATATTAATTTCGGAATTATAATTTCCAGTATTGTCGCACAATTAGGGTGTAGTTACAATTCGAATCACGATGAACTGATATATCCAAAATACTGATATTTTGAAATCTTCCTTTTCTCAAAAACATATACATTGTTACATTACATTTTATTCTGTTGCTATCACGTGACTAAATCAACATACAAAATACAATTTTACTTCGTATAGATTTTACTAAGTATACAAATCTGTAGTGATACTGTTAAACAAGATATTTGGAAAAACGTAATATTGCGTGGAAAAACCTCCGCGACGTTCTGGACTTAAATAAAGATTCTTTCAAATCATACAATAAGAAATACCGTTCTAACGATAACTCCACCATTTTGCGTAGACGTCATATACCGGCCCGGGATAGTGATTATGGTTATATTAATCCTTTTAATGATTTTAGGAATTTTAAATTACAAAAAGATTTTTTGTATATTTTGTTCACTTCTTCTAATTTTTTACATAGTGGTCCTTTTTTTGAGCACCTAGAGTGCAACTCTATTATAGATTATTCTTCTCCAAGTTGTCTTACCCCGACCTTTATTTTTAATGTGTAGTTTACCACGCTACTATTGGATAGATTTTGTTCTTTTTCTTTTTCTTATTTTCCTCACGGCTCGTCCGCTGGTAGAAGCGGGGGAGTCTTCCTTTGGTTCTATTATTAGTAGATAGGGTCCGTGTCTCTTAGCATTCATGGATGGTTGCACTTAGCTAGAACGTTCTTTATTTGTATCGAACTATGTTCTTTTGTAATTGCTCTCTGACTTCACATAAAATAAATAAATAAATAAATAAATAAAT
>QZLH01000141.1:17954-51947 GCA_003833135.1 Oehlia diaphana | reverse complement strand
TAGTAGAAGAAGAAGTCATAGCCCTAGGTTATGGGTTGATAAAAATAACAAAAACCTCGTCTTATGCCCGAGGCGCCCGTCAAGGGCCTCTTTCTCTTTGAGCTTTCTTAGAAAGTTAAGAGTACGAACTCGCAAAAATTTTACTGCGGAAAACTAATAAAAAGAAAAAAAGGAGAAAGAGTTTTTTTTTTTGTTATCTCAAGAGGAAAAAGATTTTTTTTACGGTTATAACGTAAACAATAAACAAAGGTAATCACATGACGATCACTATGTATTCCTTTGAATTTTGATTGGCTCAGTTAAATTGAATTTTGTGTAACATTTATCTTTGAAAAAAAACAACGCGCGCATAAAAATTCTACAAAAAAATTAATACAAGCTAACTTGGCTAACTTTATAAAAATTAATATTTAATTAGTTTCATCCCCTTTCTCTAAAGTGTTGGAACTGTTAAAAAACTACAAAATAACGCGCTTATTGTAAAATAAAAATTGTACACAGTTTACAACAATATCCCATGTTCATACTTAATTTTTAAATATAGAAAAGAGACGATCTCATTCTCTGAATATGGATTATTCTCGAATTCTGAACAATCAAAAATTCTGGAAATTTCTTTTTTTAGGATAAATTCCGGTTGATCAAAAATTCCGGACAAATTCTGGATATTCAAAAAATTCCAGATATTTCTTTAGGGCAAATTCCGGGTGAACAGAAATCCCGGACAATCAAACATTCAGAAAATTGATTTTTGTCCTAAATCCGATTATATAGAAAACATGTAGCGTACGGTGAGCTATGTACGTACGTATCGTGGTCACTGTATGGCAACGTCCGGTATACATCACCCTACAGTATACATCACCCCACTCTACAGTATGGTAAAAATGACTATACATACCGTACGTTGATCACTATACAGCATGACATGTTTCCGTCGTACCCCCCAGGGTAATTTCCGGATAATTCTTGGATGCACCCGGACATTTTCAGATACAATTTCCGGACATTTTTTTTTAATGGGGTCTTGATTATGCAGGCGGCGCTTATTCTTGGGTAGGAACGAAATTTTCTAAAACTGGATTTGATGATGTTGAGTGTTTCCTTTCATTGGGATAATTTATCACATCTATAACGCCAAATTTTGATATAAATATCTATTGTGTTAGTATAGTTAGATGAGCAAAACACTGGTTCCGTAGGCATTAGTATAGAAACGACATTTTACTTTGTAAAAGTCTTTGTATCATCGAATCATGTAATTTATTTTCTGTATCAATAACGCCACATTTATCATTGTAATTCTGATGACACAAATGCATACTGTGTATGAGATAATGTTATATTTTAGTTTAAGTCATCCTTTTCTTTAGTAAAGGTAATATTAAGAATTGTGTAGTTGTTAAACAAACGAAAAATTGAAAAATACTAATAATTGGTATTGTAACAGTTGGAAGGAAATAGTGTTTAATAAGCCACGCTGGTCTCACCTCTTGAGAAATCTGAAAGTGAAAATATGGAAAATACGTTGCGTGATTGTCGCAATTTCGAGTTGAAGAATTTAAGAGACAAAGAAAACATACTGCTTAAGAAATAAACAGGAAGATAGAACATACTAAAAAAGATATTGAACATATTTTATTAATGGTTAACATATAAAACATCGGAAAAAAGAAATTTGTAAAAATTTGTTTTATTTTTGAAAAAGAAAAAAAAACTAGCTATTAGGCCGAGAAAAAAAAAAAAAATTAGAATCTCGTGACCCGACCGGGTCAGTTTTCGGAATTTTTTTTTTTTAGTAAAAAATTTTTATCACGTGATTTATGTTTTTGGTAAAAAAATTTTACATATGAAAAAAAAAGTGCTGACTGTCATTTTTAAAATTTTATGTCACGAGAATCTAAAGATTTTTTTGCCCGGAGTATTTTTTTTTTTACGAATGTATAATCTTTTTTGTTGGCGTATCGCATCTGTAGCAAATTAGTAATCTCCAACCTATTCCCTAGTTAATCATGTTGTTTGTAGATATTTGATAGTACGAAATAGATTATCATTCTTATCAATCTTTGATTGGTATTAACTGCCGATGGTGTAATTTCTTCAGTGACAGGGTATGTTATAATATTGAGCCATGACTAATCAATCGCGTTGACGCGTCAGTTACTTCGTTATCTGCGTTATGACGTATGACGTTATTGTCATAATTATATTTTTTTTCTCACAAATTATTTTATTTTTCCAAAACGAAAAAAAATTTTTAATTCAACAATAAGATATATCTATGAATCATATGACTCAAGTTATTATATTAGATCATTAGTTTGTTGTATAAATTATGGTGCTATTTGACTAATTTGAGTCATAATTATTTAATCAATAGACTTGATGAGGAAATACTATAAAAAAGGATAAAATCCAATTACGCAAAAATTTATTGCTATTGGATTTCTCTCTTTCTTTGGGGCTTTACTTTCTTTCTTTGGGTTGGTAATCTCATTTCTTTGGGACTTCACTCTTTCTTTGGTACTTCTGGGTTGGGTAAGTATCATTTTATGTTCTTACAAGAGAAAGGAATTCATGTGTACATGGCTCTGTTTGCTAGGCAAAATTATATTTTGCTAATGACCAGCTGTAGCCTGAGAGAAACTGAGGTCTATAGTTGTTTTATGATGAACATTGTGGCAGTGTTCAGTGAAGTTATTTCGGTTATTTATTGATTTATTTTACATAGTGTTAGTGAAAATTTTATTTATTTATTGAATTTAGATTTTTTGATTTATTTTATATAGGAATTAGGGTGTTTAGTGTCATTTCATTTAAATTATTGGATTTAGTTCGATTTAGTGTTGATGAAGATTTCATTTATTTATTAGATTTAGATTTTAGATTTATCTAGTGAAGATTTTGTTTATTTGTTGGATTTAGATTTAATTTCATTTATTTATTAGATTTTAGATTATTAGATTTATTCAGTGAATATTTTATATTTAGATTCATGCATTTGATTTATTCATTAATTATATATATAGTGTAGATATTTATTTCACAACTATAGCACGTGACTGTAGGAGGTACCTCTATGCACCTTGCTCTCTTGCATGATAGTACTTTCTCATAGGGTTTGTATGTTTGCCATCATACTAGTCCTTTTGTATTTTTTAGTTTTTTCTTATTCTGGAAAAATATATATAACTTTAGTAAGGATTAAAGCAATTAAAAATATATATAATATATTTTATTTGTATCCTTTCAAATCATGAAATATTGTATATACCTATTAATTTTTCTTCCATTTTTTATTCTTATGTAGTAATATTATTAATGGGTAAAATAAAATTTTTAGTGTTAAAAATAATAAAGGTCAAATAAATATGTATGAATTTTTGAGAAGTTTTAGATGTATAAAATGAATTCTTATTATAACTGACCAGATATAATGTTATATTGCTTTATTAAAAGAAAAATCATCAACATATCTGCAACCTCATATAAAAATCCTTTTTTTTCTTTAAGGATTTAATGAATAAACCAATAAAGTAATATTAACCATATTGATATTTACGCAAGCATGACGCAATTGACATATGATTAAATTTTTACAAGCGCTCTGTCAATGAAAGATCGATCAATGATGTGGTACTGTACGTTTATTTATCAATTTTTGTTTTTATCGAGATCTATTATTAATAAGAAATGTATCTAAACAGTAACCAATATTCCAAACGAATAAATAATTAACAAAAATATTTTGCATTGTAACTTAATTTTTTTTAATAACTGATAATTATAATAATGCCATAATCATTAGAAATCATCAAAGTTTTTTTAAATTTCTATATATTGTTGGTGGATTAAGCCTATTAAACTTCTTCCCTTGTCGAAAAAGATATAAGTAACCGTAAAGTCAAAATTTATAATAATGATCTTTATATTTTGTACGGTCTAAAATTTTCATGTAGGATTTTATAAATCGACTTGAGAGACGTCCATATTCCTTCCTGTATCATAATAAACGCAACTTTGTTGTCACACAAACAGTAATACTTCAATTTTCCTATTTATAAGCTTTTTAGAATTTTAAATCTATTTCTAACCAAACATATATCAAGACATAAAAGATTAGACTTATAGTTACATAAATAGTTTATCGGAAATGAATTCTAAAATCGGGAAATAAGTTTGAAATAAAATACGAAATAAATTAAAATAAATAAATTAGATAATTATGAACGTACTTTCATAATGAATATTCGTATTTGATTCAATTATAGAATCTAAAATATAAAATAAAAAACTTTAAAATAGGCTTTAAACGTAAATATTCAATATAAAAACACGAGATTATTATCTTCGGCCATGAGCTAAATGTACTCGATCTGTCATACTTTTTATATAAGTGTTAGTATTGTTGAGATAAAGATATAAAGTATATAAATAACGATAAATAGCGATAAAGATCACTTAAAATATGAAATTGTTGTCAATTCGTTAGCTATAATTTATCAGATGTCTCCATCTGACGTTAGTATTTGATTTAAAAATGAAGATTATATATTATTAAATAATGTACCAAGATTTTATTTGTTTATGCCATAAAATTTATTTTTATTGTTGTAACGATTAATAATGGTTAAAAGATAATTTATATATTTAATAATTTGAATAAATTTATTATTATTTAGTGTTTAAATAATTCAAAATAAAATAAATAAATAAACGATAATAATTTATAATATAAAAAAATATGGTTGATTTATCAAAAGACAATTTAAAATCCATCTAAAGACAAAAAAACAACACAGTAAATTAATTAATTTGCTCTGAAAAAAAGTTTGATTTTTCTATTTTATTTTAAGAACTTACCAACAGGAATTTCCAATTCATCTTGTTCATTCGAATGAAGATTTGGATTATTATACATTTCGTCATCATCTATAAGAAATTAATAAATAAAATTAAAAAGAATATAAAATTAATATTATAATTGCAAATTTTTGCCTACCACCAATATTATTAATATTTTGTCTTTTCGTTTTTCGTAAAATTAATTCTTTTTCATCGTCTAAATTTTTAATTAAATTCACATTAAATATACATTTTGTAAAAATGATGCATTATTTTTTGCTTACCATTAATATCACCATTTTTTCTTTTTACTTTGTTTTTGTCATCAGAATTTTTTAAATAAGAATCGTTAGTTTTAATAAAAAAAAAATTTAAATAGTGAATACTTTATTCATTATTTACTCACTATTTGAATTTACTTGCAACATTTTAAATTCATTGGGCAATCTTTCACTATCACCTAGAATTGAAAATGCGAAAGTAGATTTAATATTAATTTCGTTATTTTCAAAAATAAGTTCAAATCATTTACCTCTGAAAGTATTGATTATTTTTGATGATTTAACACTATTCCGCTCATTTGATTTTTGAAAATCATCAACTAAAACAATATTGAGCAAATTATTAAACATCATTGTATAATTAATTCAAAATTGTATTGTTAATAAATACTTACTATTTTCAGGAATATTAAAGTCATATGATTTACTATGAGAAGCTATTCATTATTTAAAATAAATTATTTTAACAATTAAAATTTTAAGAAATATTAATTTGTCTTCTATAATATTTTAAATTAGAAAAATGATAATCTATTTAAAACAATAAAAAAAATTTATTAATAAATTATACTTAATACCTTCTGTTGAATTTCTTGATTCAGGCAGATTTTCAAAAATGTGAACTTTACTTATAAATACTCTTTTACTTGTATAATTCGCCTCTAAATTATCAATTTCTTGTTGAAATAATTCATCTGGCATACTTTGATAATATAAATTAATTTTATGGATTATATTTGTAAGTGTTTTAATATCAGGTCTTTTTAATGGGTCAGAATCCCAACATTTTTTCATTAAATTTTTATATTCTAACGGGGTTTCTGACACAATTTTTGGTCTTACACCATTAATTATATTCATTGCGAGGTCATAATCATGTTCATAATTTATAAATGGTGGTTGTCCAGATGAAATTTCCCACATTAGCATTGAAATACTATAAATATCAGATGCAAAGGTATATTCTCTTCCATCAATAACTTCTGGCGCTATATAAGGAAGGTTTCCATATATACTTTTTGATGATTTATTGGCAGGTCCACAAAATCCAAGATCGCTAATATACCAATAATCATTCGATCGTGAATACAATATATTTCCAGAATGTAAATCTCTATGAATTGCCTTATCAGCATGAATATGACTGAGCGCATTAATTATTTCATAAATAATTTTAATTCTATCTTTCCATGTAAGTTTGTTATGATTTTTTTGTAAATATTTTCTTAAATCTATATTCATTTTCGCCATCACAAGCATATAATTTTCATTTGACATATTTTGTGTTAAACCATAACATTTAACAATACCTGCCCATTTACTGCCTATAGTCAAATGTGACTTAGCCTAAAGACAATATTTATCAAAGTGTCAGTGTTAATACGAAAATTATCTTAATTTTATAAAAAATTTAGAATAAATTATACAAACCTCTTCAAACCAACGTTGATTTGCACTTACAACATCTTCTAATCCTTTAAGTATTACTTTAAAAGATCGGTTGGTTTTTACTAATTGTTGATTTCTGCATTCTTCATATTCTCCATTAATCCAATCTGCTGTATAAATTTCAGAAAATCCACCTTTTGTTAAATATTTAATATTTTCCAAATTGCTATATGGGATCCATTCAACTATATTCTCTGGTCCAAGTGATTCCATTTGACATTTCTGGATTAAATTATCAATATCATTATTTCCAGATGTCCAATTTGAAAAATTTTCTTTTAAATAATTTCGAACACAATATTCACAATATAATGTAGCTAAACAATTTTGGTTACAATTTTCGCAAATTCTTCTTGTACCAGAATTGGTCATAACTCTATCTCGATCATAATCTTTAGTTAATAATCTCATTGCAAAAGTTTTTTCTTCATTTGTAAGAATTTCATCAGCAAGAATTGTTTTTCGCTTAAATTCAAATTGTTTATGTATATCATTGTAAATATTAATATCTGTTAATGTAAATGCTCTATTGTTTGTTGCAGCAATTAATTCATATCGAAGAGCAGACATAATGTAATTAATAAATTAAAGGAAAGAAAGAAATGTGTTTCAAATGTTCGGTCACTCCGAGATAAATTAGTAAATGCAAATGGTTGATCAAAACTTGTACCACCATATGGATTAAATTCTTTGAGGGCGCAGAGGCGCAGTATCGACGCTTCTAGTATTTTAAAGTTAATAGAAAATATAATTTGTGTGGTAAACTTTTTCTTTACTTAATAAATAAATATCATTAACATTTAACTTCATATTAATTAACATTTAATTTGACGAAACAAAAAATAAAATTAAACTTTCAATGATTGTGTATTATAATAGATTAAATTAATCTATTGTACTACTTAAAATTCAATATAAATATGGTTGATAAGAAAAGTCCATCTTTCTAGATATTTTCAATTGAATCTATTTAAATAAACAACATATCGAGTAACGAATATTAGAAATTATAAAATTATAAGAAACCATTCAATTTATTAAAAATTTCTTTATAGAAGTCATATACAAGTTTTAAAACTTTTGTAAAAATTTTTTTTTTAATATAAATTGCGAATAAAGATTAGAATTAAATATATAAATTGATAAAAGCGCATTAAAAACTGAATGAATGAAAAAACTGTTACGTTGAATTAAGTACAGTATGTGTAGTAGTAAGCTTTAGTACGTATATAATGTAATGATTATAGTATTATTGTTATTTCATTATAATAAATTTTTATGTTAATTAACGATTTAACATTACAAATAATTATTTTTTACAGATAAAAATTTCTAAAACTCTGATATTGTGAAAACAAACGTCAAAATGTAAGTTTAGCCCAATTTAACTACATAAAGTTAAAGCTTTCCTTAAACGGAGAATATCCTCCGGATTATCCTATTGTCCTAACTGTATCCGGTTAATTTTAAAACGAATATCCGGATTTTAAATTTGAGAGATGGATAATCCTACGGATTAATCCGCTTAATGTCTAAATTTAAGATGATCACAAGTGAAACGGTGCTGAATTGATAATATCTGCAAAAATTTGAATAAAGTTCTAAAATATTAGTTAAGTACATATTTTTTTTGTATTTCAATATATTAAAATTTGAATTTTAATTAAGTTTATAGAATCAAGTATTAAATTTACTACTCTACTTTTAAATTTTTTAATAGCGAGGTCCAATGATTTCATCATATTTTATCCTAGGATAATCCGAATTAATTTATCCGGATCACCATTTTCTAATATCATAGGATAAATTTAGAAAATTTTAAAAATATAGGAAAATATCAAAAAATCATAAAATCATAAAATATTTTAGATTAGTAGCGTCTTTACACAATAGATTGATTTTTTTTAAGCCAACAATTTTTGGTTTTTAGATTTGTCATAGTAAATTTTTTAGAATAGATTGGTTAGTTATTGAGGGTAGTATAATTTATTTATATTGCTTTTCTAGGTGTTTGTATAATTATGTTTTTGTCCAAATAATCATAATTAATAAACGCGTTACTAATTTTTTTATTTTTTTTAAAAAAAAAAAATATCATAGGATATCCGGAATTCAAATTCATCCAACGAATTTATCCTAAAATTATTCATACATAAAGTAGACGTATAGTACATATAAATAAATAGAATCATTTTTTAAAAATATAGATTAAATAAGTGCTAAGCCTCATAATTTTTATGTTTTTCAAAGAAAAAAGAAAATTAATAAGAATATTTGAAATGTGTGTCATCATAATATTACCGGATAAGAATTCTTGTTATGTGCAAATGATAGATGTCTTATTAATATCTATTATAATATAGCAAATTGAAAAGCTGAATGTCAAAATAATATTAAATAAGCAAAACAAAATATTTATTACTTATAATAATGACGTTATCGGCGTAGCAGTTAAACTTGGACAATTGCAGATACTATATGAGGAGGGTTTTTGTTTCCAATTAAGATAGACGTTCTTATGTTTCTTTTTTTTTGATTTTTTAGGTTGTTTAACTCCAAATGAACCTGTAAGTTATCACATTAAAATTTTTTAGTTCCACATTTAATAATTTTAATAAGTTTATTCAAATCTTACTATACCCGTAAATTATTATAATTCCAAGTTATCACTCGTCAAGTCTCAGGGTTTCTTCCTTCCATAAAATTTGATAAATTCTTTCGTGTTCATAAAATCGTTTATTATGTAACCGGGTCTTGAACTAATTAGGTCAATGAATGATGAATGAATATACTCATCCCGTAAAGATTGCAAATCAGTTTATGTTAAAGTTTATTTACGATAAGTATATATTTTTATTAAGTCTGATATTTCACGTGGGACCATTTAAATATTAGATTCACTAATAAAAACAATGAATATTTCATGCTCTAAAATTAAATAGATCTAGAATTCCATATTTATATTATTAGCCGTATCCTTACAAAATATATAATTAAATCTATCATTATCCAGATTCCAGAATACTTCTAAGACTTAGTTCTAATGCTCCACATGAGCCGGCTCGAGCCGAGCTGAGCCAAAATTCGAGCCAGCTTGGCTCGATTATAATGGCCGAGCTTGCCTCGTATCGAGCCAACTCCAAGACGAGGCGGAGCTTTAAGGTGGCTTG
Organism: Oehlia diaphana; assembly: GCA_003833135.1. NCBI lineage: Eukaryota > Fungi > Glomeromycota > Glomeromycetes > Glomerales > Glomeraceae > Oehlia > Oehlia diaphana. Next base: position 42,202 of record QZLH01000141.1, on the reverse strand, counting down.
GCTCAAGCTGGCTCGAGCTGGCACGGCTCGTTCGGAGCACTACTTAGTTCTATAAAAAAATAAGCGTATGAGGGCGTAAAAGTAATAAAATTAAGCTATAACATAGCTTGAGTTTATTTTATTCAACAAATAAAAATAAAATGGTAAAAAAGATACGCAGTATCTTTTTTCTTAAATGAACCTATTCATTTGAAAAAAAAAATAATTTATAAATAGCGGTTAGTATCATTATCATAATTAAAAGCCACTTGAACATGCAAAAAAAAATTATACTTACTTTAATTAGTAAAAATAATAACAATGAATATTTACCGTATAGTACTGTATACAATAACCCCAGCTATAGCAATACACGGTATCTATAAATTTCTGAAAAGAACCTGGCGCTAATTTGACATTTGGCCAAGAACCATTAGTATTCGATTTAAGCTTGTTTTTGAATAAGACTTGGATACTACATGCAGCGCTATGGCTATAAATTATTTTCCTGTACAGTATTTGAAATGCAACGATGATAACTTAATGAAGCGGTAGATTTTTAACTTTTGTTATTAAGTATAAACAATACAACTCTAACCTTCAATATGGAATAATTTTAAACTTTTAAATATTTTATCTTAATTACTGCAAATATAAAAATATTTTTACTTAAAAAAAAAAAAAAATCAAATTTGAAGTTTTAAAATTCGATAAAAAACTTAATTTTTGATCAAAATGTTTTGTTATAGACAAAATGTAAAACTAACATAATTTAAAAATTAAAGAATTGATTCCTTAAATTTAAGAAACTAATAAATGATGCAATAATATATTTGTAAATTTTTCCATAAAATAATTTCATCTATCGAAAATTATTTTTTAAAGCTATCGCCATTCGTTACTGTAGTGTCAATTAATTAATTGTATGGAGTGCTGTAGGTACGAAAATAAAAGTCTGAATCATATATAATGGAAAAATGTACGTTCAATTTAATATATGGACCCTGACATTTAATAGATGTTTAATAATATTAAATCTAATAAAAAGTAGATATATAAGAACAACAAAATATAGATGGGAGTGCCAATCACGTTACCTCAGGATAGATATTTTTTGATTTTTGATAACGAATGAATGTTTGTTATGATTTTACAAATATTTATGCCATAAATATATTTTATATAAACTTTTTAATTTAACATACAGCCATACATACAGTAGTCGTAACGGTGAGATAAATACATTCTTTATTGATAATTTATTGATATAATTATTTAAATTACAAACCAAGAATCTTGTAAAACATTTTACTACTCTAATCTCAGTGTTTAAATAAAGTATAATCGATAAAATTTAAAATATAAGATAACATTTGTTAATTTATCAAGAAATAACTTAAAAATTAACCTAAAGATAAAATAAATAACAAATTAATAAATTAGTTAATTGTTTTAAAAAAGAAATTTTATTTTTTAATATTTTACCATCGAGAATTTTCAATTCATCTTGCTCTTTTAAAAGAAGATTTGGATCTTTATATATTTCGTCATCATCTATAAGAAAATGAATAAGCAAGAATTAAAAATAGTAAAAAAAAAAATTATTTTATTATTATATAAATTTCACCTACCATCAATATTAATATCTTGCTCTTTTTGAATTATTTCTTTTTCGTCATCTAAATTTTTAAATGCGCCACGTTTAATAAATGAAAATGATATAATGATAATTCGTTCACTTATTTACTTACCATTTGAATTTATTTGCAACTTTTTAAATACTTTAGATAATCTTTTACTGCCAGCTAAAATTAGGATTTTGAATTAATGTTAAATTCAATTTCAATTTATTACTTCTAATATATAATTAATACTATTACCTCTAAAAATATTAACTACTTTTGATGATCTTCTACCATTCTGCTTATTTGACCCGTCAAGATCATGATCATTAACTGAAAACGAATAATATTAAAGTTATAAACATGATTGTTATGAAAATAATTCAACAATATATTATTTAATACTTACTATCATCAGGAATGCTAAAATCATTTGATTTATTTTGAAATTCTATGATCAAAATAAGTGGTTTAAAATAAATTAAATTATTATAAGAATTTGATGGAGGGCAAGAAATTTTAATTTATACCTTCTTGTTCTTCTATATAATTTAAATGAAAAATGATATTAGTATATAATTTATTTTCAAATTAATAATAAAGATATAAAGTTATACGCTTATACCTTCTGTTGCATTTCTTGGTTCGGGTAGATTTTCAAAGTTATGAATTTTACTCGTAAATAGTCTGCTAATTGTATAATTTGTTTCTAAATTACTAGCCTTACTTATTTCTAAGTTATCGCTTTCTGATTGGAACAATTCATCTGACATTTTTTGATAATCAAAATTAATCTTTTCTATTTTTTTCAAAAGTGTATAAGCATCAGGCCTTTTTGATGGATCGGCATCCCAACATTCTTTCATTAAATCTTCATATTCTAATAGAGTTTCTGACACAATTTTTGGTCTTATACCATTGATAATATTCACTGCAAGATCATAATCATGTTCATAATTTATAAATGGTGGGTGTCCGGATGAAATTTCCCACATAAGAATTGCAATACTATAAATATCAGATGCAAAAGTATATTCTCCTCCAATAAGAACTTCGGGCGCTATATAAGGAAGATTTCCATATATACTTTTTGATGATTTATCAGCAGGTCCATAAAATCCAAGATCACCAATATACCAATAATCATTTAATTGTAAATATAATATATTTCCAGAATGTAAATCTCTATGTATAACTTTCTCTTTATGAATATAACAAAGTGTAAGAACTATTTCATAAGCAATTTTAATTCTCTCTTTCCATGTAATTTTTTCGTGGTTTTGTTGCAAATATTTTCTTAAATCTATATCCATTTTCGCCATCACAAGCATATAATTTTCATTTAATGGATTTTGTGTTAAACCATAACATCGAACAATTTCTGTCCTTTTATTACTTATAGTTAAGTATGATTTAGCCTAAATGATAACATGTTATTGTTAATAGAAAAATCTTTTAAATTTTATAAAGTTAAAATTATAAATTATACCAACCTCTTCAAACCAACTTTTACTTGCACTTTTAACATTTACTAATTTTTTAAGCACTACTTTTACCACTGGACTTTGTATTTCAGGTCTTTCAATTCTTTTTAATTGTTTTTTTTTAGAATCCCATTCATCATATATTCCACCAATCCAGTCTGCTGTATAAATTTCGGAAAATTCATCTTTTATTAAATATTTAATATTTTTCAAATTGCTATATGGGATCCATTCCACTATCATATTTGGAGCAAGTACTTCCATTTGACATTTCTGTATTAAATTATCAATATCATCATTTCCAGACGTCCAATTTGTAAAATTTTTTTTTAAATAATTTCGAATACAATGATCACAATATAATGTAGCCAAACATTCTTGGTTACAATTTTCACAAATTCTTTTCGTACCATCATTATCCATAACCTTATCTCGATCATAATCTTTAGTTAAAAATCTTATTGCATAAGTTTTTTCATCATTTGTAAGAAATTTATCAGCAAGAACGGTTTGTTTTTTAATTTCAAAGTGTTTGTGTATATCATTATAAATATTAACATCTATTAATGTATCTGCTCTATTTATGGTTGCATAAATTAATTCATAACGAAGAGTAGACATAATTTTAATTAATGATAAAGAATGAATGAATAATGTTTAAAATTCGTTCATACAGAATCCAAAATATATTGGTAAATAATGCAAATTGTTGATCAAACCTCGCGTTGTACCACCAAAAAAATGACCTTGAGGCACAGGGCTTGATAAAATAAGAAATGTTTTTTGCTTCAGCCATCAAATACGATTACCACATTTACCACATTAAAATATGGTATTTTGGCAAACATAATTTATGTGTTACAAATTTAGATTTCTATATTTAATATATTTAATAAATAATTGATTTTATTTTAATCATTTTAATCAATACATTACTATTTTTATAATCTGACGAAACAAAATCTAAACATTCATGATTCTCAAATGATTGGCTAATAATTAATTTACATTTTTCATTAAAAAAATATTCATTATTTTAAAAATTAATATAAGCATAAAAAAAAAAAAGGCCCATATTTCTAGGTAGTAGTTTCAATTGAATTTATTTCAAATAAAAATAATGGATATTAAATTTTTTTTTTTAAAAAAAAACATCATTCGATTTTTATTTTTATTTAAAGTTGGAAAAACTTTGCAGAATTTAGGGCAGTGACGATTATTTATTTGTTACATAATATTACGTAATATTCATTTGTTTATAAATCTTAACCCACCCCCACATAACATATAAATCTTATGTTACACTATATATATTAAAACCTTCTTTACCCTCACCCCCTAAATATTACATAATAAATTTCATTGCCCTCATTATTTTGTAACCTGTTACGTTGCAACAGGATTAACTTACGCTAATATGCTACTCTCAGAAAAAAATATATTAAAAGAAAGAATAGTAAAAAAAATAAATAAATAAATACACGGGAAAAAATGAGCCTATTGTAGCCCTGCAGCGTCGATCTGATCACCCTATCCTTATATTGATACTCAACGATCCGATCCTAAAAGACATATTTTACATATAATTTTTTTTTACGTGTATATAATTGTTATTTATTATGATATTAAATATAGTTTATAAAGAAAAAATATAAAAAATAAAAGTGGTTTTTTTTTAATTAAAGAATAGTAAAGAACATTAATAAAGAACAAAAAAAAAAGTAAGTACGAACTGCTGCGGCCCAAAGATATATCACGGGGAGACTATCATTTCTAAACGTCAGAAGATTTTTTTTTTAGATGGATGTGATGATAGATCAAGAATAATAAAGCTTGGTTTTTTACATTTTTATTTTCATTCATTATTTATTAAATTTATAATAAATATTTTTTTTATTTCTAGTATTGCATTAACTTTTAAATTATTGATCATATTAAAAATAAATTTACTGGTAGTATATTTAGTATATTTTATTTTTCACTGATATTTTATCATTACAACCATATATTTTGAATTTGACAAAAAATTAACATAAAATATCGGCATAACCAGCATCAGAAGAAACTATTTGGAGATTTATTGATATGGGAGAAAAATAATTACTCTATTTACCATTATTAATTATAACTATGTTGCATATATGATATGATTTTTGTAACGATGAATTCTAAGAAAGCTTTTTTTTATTAGAAAAATTTGTTTTTATCTTTCTCTAAATTAGTTGAACCATTCGATGTTGAACCTGTTCTATAAGATAATACTTATTGGTCATAAATGGGTGTTAGTATTATATAATATTAAATTTATTATCATAGATTATTTTATGTTTTTATTTTATCAATAAAGTGAAGACAGTAAAATGGCCTAATTAATAATTTATACATTTTAATAACTGATACGATAAGTTCGCTATAATTATTTAAATTACAAACTAAAAATATTTGTAAAACATTTTACTACTCTAAATCTTAGTGACCTTTAAAAATATTAATAATTTTTGATGATTTGTTACTTTTCTGCTTATTTGGCCCGTTAAAACCATTTACTGAAAACCAATATTAAATTTATAATCATGGCTATGAAAAAAAAATTCAACAATGTATTATTAAATATTTACTATTGTTAGGAATGCTAAAATCATACATTCATACGATTTACTGTGAAATATTATTATTAGTAAAATAAGATATTTTAAAAATTAAATTATTACAATAATTAAAAAATGACAAGAAATTATTTATTTATACCTTCTTGTTCTACTGTTGCATTTCTTGGTTCAGGTAGATTTTCAAAATAGTAAATTTACTTATAAATAATTTGCTACTTGTATAATTTATTTTTAAGTTACTAGCTAATTCTAAAATATCACCTTTTTATAATTGACCTGATTTTCATGTTCATAATTTATAATGGAAATTCCCACATAAGAATTGCAATATTATAAATATCAGATGCAAAAGTATATGGAAGATTTCCATATATACTTTTTGGTGATTTATCAGCAGGTCCAGAAAATCCAAGATCGCTAATGTACCACAGATCATTAAATTGTGAGTATAATATATTTCCAGAATGCAAAACTCTATGTATAGCTAAAGCGTAAGAATTATTTCATAAGCAATTTTAATTCTCTCTTTCCATGTAAATCGACTATTATTTTGCTACAAATATTTTTCGGAAAGTTCGTACTACAAGTTTATCTGATTACTATTACAAGGTTATTCGTGTGAATGAAAAATTGAAGCATAAATACCGTATTAATGCTATAATGAATCTCTTAATGTATCAAAATAAGAATGAACCTGCCTTTTCATCGGTTCAAGAATTCAAGAAGATGAATTCGTTTAGTCTTTGTGAATTCTTAAAGAATAAATATAATCAGCAGGAAGAATTTTTTTTATCATTTCGAGATTCTCAGACATGAAATGATTGATGATGAAATTTTTATGTTATTAAATAAACCAACCCTCGAAGATTCTCCATTCATATTTCCTGCCGGGGATCGAAGATTTGATCAAAAAACTTAAAAGTCAAAAAGGAAGGAATTATAGCTTATATTGCTGAAACGACCGAGATAATTAATCGGATGATCAAACACATAGTGTACTACATACAGTATAATGTCGATCATAATATATTTTTTATTCAAGGTGGTTGTCAAATGCCGCAATTTATCATTTGCACATAAATGCAATAATAGTTATTTACGATATTATCTCCATTGATAAAATGATCAAAATGATCCACGAAAAATTTTAGACCGATATCGCAAATCCAAGTATAATAGTTTCCAGAAAGTTCGTACTACAGATATGGATTGTATAGTTGACGATAACAGAATGTGTGAAATGAAAGTTGAATTATAAATACAGTATAAATTTAATAATGAGTCTTATTATGTACAAAAAAATGGTATCTCCCCCATGAAGAATTCATAAAATTTGAGAAGTCTCTCTCTATAACTTTTTAGTGGAATGTAAACCAAGATATGAAATTTATTTCAAAGAAATGAAAGACTAGCTTATTGATGGTAGTAATTTTATGATGTTAACTGAACAACGACTTCAAAGCGATTCTTACAATTTTCCCGATGACGTCATTTTATTTATCGAAGAACTAATCAAAAAATTCAAAGTTCAGGAGGAGGTAAGAAATCATAACTTAAAATGCTAAAATAGTTATAGTAAATTATATGCGGTAGATATTCGTAAAAGGAAAATAGTTAATACCGATGTATTAAATTTATTGGACACTAAATAACTCTGAGAAATGGGGTTGAAATTGATACGTAAACCGGTTGAAACAAAGACATCATTAACTAGATGAACTTCTCAGTTGCAATGTAATCAACGTTCCTGATAAGATATTTCTCCAAGCATGAACATAATTAATTATATACCGAACATTCGTACTAGATTTATATCCGAATGTATTCAAGAAATTTCTCACGGAGAATTATTTATAATTTTTTTATAAATAGGTACCAATGTTGGGGTATAGAAATCTCTATGGAAAAAATGAATATAACGGAAAATTCAGGTATGATAATTCGTGCATTGATGATTACATTAAAGTAAACTATGCCTTATTATTAATATTTTTTCTTTTTTGTCCCAAGCCCATTCCAAATTAATGATATCGAATTACTTCGAAGATTATTCAGAGGAATAGCCGAGGCCAATAATTTCACGTTTAAGGCCATCACTGACGAAATAAAGTCAACAAACCATTCTATCAGTCAGTAGGGAAATTTTATCGTAATGAATCCGACCTTACTCCGGTAATAAATTAGCTGTACAGAAGTGGGTAGAAAATTTTATAGACGAAGGTCAAAGTGTGACGATTTTAGTCAAATTGGATCCTCACATAGCACGACTGCACGAAGTAATGTCAAATATATTATTAGGTCTCGAGATCGATATAAATACAATTGTTATGTATATAATTATTACACTTTGTATCTGTAATAATACACTGATTTGCGATGTTTCTTTCATCGAATAAAAAAAAATCAATTATTTTTATTTCATATAACTACGAGTATTATTACAGTATTAATTGCTAGAATATACTGATAGGCGACTGATGATTTATCTGTTTCCACCCAGCAGAACTCTCGTAATCGAATATCTCATTTAGCTCATGTGTTGTGATTTTTGTTAACAAAGCAGAAAATTATATGATATCGTGGTTAATCACATCATGTCTCGAAATTCCAGTAATGTGTTCCCCGTAATAAGTAGATAAAGACAGGTTAATAGTTATTTGCTAGCATTGGATTAATGGAAGATATGATGAAATGGGTTCCTAAAATCAACAATTAAAAAGATTTGAAACTATTAAAGTCATACTTAAAAGATTAGAAGATGTTGAAAATGTAAATCTAAAATTTTATTTTAAATTTACTTATATAATCCGAAGTTTCAGTTTTGAATTTAAAATAGCGTGTTATTATTTAGGCCGAATCCATTTACTATAAGTAATAAACAGGCAGAAATTGTTTATGGTTTAACACTAAATCCATCAAATGGAAATTATAAAATATTTCATTTCAATGTATCTTTTATTCGTATTATTCGCAGACAACATGTACTGTTTTTATAGAGAACTCTAATTTTTCTATTTGCAGGTCCTTGTCTTATATGGTCTGCCGAGTGTTGTATCAATTCTTTACGCTTAAGAATATTAAGCAATTTATTTAATTAGGTAGCAGAAGGTTTATATAGTGTATAATTAAAATACGAATAAAGGATTTCACACAATAAAAAACTATCAATATACAACAGTGAGATAACCTTTTATAACTTTAAATAAAAAACTTTATTTCGTTGTTATCTTCCTAAACATTACTACAAGAAAATTGACCCATATTTATAATAAATTAAACATATACTAATAAATTTATATCTAATATATCTAATATGTATCATATGACTAACATGTTCGATATGTCAATCATGTTCGACATGTTAATTAGGTTCGACATAATCATGAAACATCGATCAATTTCGGAGTGGCACATGATGATCACATGACAACGAGTTACATTACAACAATAGTCAGATTATCATGTGAAATTCTCGTCAAACATCGTTGACACTATTAATGAATTTTCCGTAGGTAACTAGCCAACTAGGACCATTCATTAGTATTATTTCTCGTTAGCTTTTGCATTAGTGTTCTTTCTTTTATTGCAGTAAAAATCCTACGTTGATGTTGATGACATATATCTCGGGAAATATGCGATTTACACACTATATCTATTAGTTCATAAAATCATGTCACATAATATATTCGGCTTTATCTCTTAAAATCATTGTGAAACAAACTGAAGAAATCTACCCGATCACCCTGAAAAATAGCATTTCAGAAGAAAATTATTTCGTAATTAGCGTGTGCAAATGGCGCTTCTAAATTCTTTATTTTCGCATATTTAGTATTCCATTACATGATATTCAAGAGATACGCTTCACATATAACGTAAATACAAAAAGTCACACGAGACATATATATATATATATAATATGTAACATATATGAACTTTATTTATAAAAGAAACAAAAAATTATTTGTACCTTTATTCCTCCTTTTCACGTACAGACACATTCGTCAGATGAATTTGAGTATAGAGATGGTTTTTATACCCCTTTGAAGTTATGAACTTGTTGCAATATTCGCAATAAACGTGCGTATTTTGTCCAGGAGTATCAGAAATAGACTTGGAGTGATTATGCTTGCTATCCGTACTTTTTTTTTGATCAATCGGAACAACCACGCATTCATCCGTATAGTCCGAATCTTGACCTTCATCATTAGGAAAGTTTTCATCCTCCACTACTATTTCCTTAGAAACACTAGTTTCAGTTGCGTTCGAGCCACCTTCTCTTTCGTTGCCACCCAGATCATCATCGCCAGCGTTCATCATACCCAATATATCTTTCACTTCACGTGTGAGCAAATTCAGCTTCTGATAATCATCGGAATTTTGTGATTCATTTTCTTTTACGGAACTATCTAGCTGTCTCTGCAACTCCACGTTTCTACATGAAAGTTCTCCATTCTTTTTTTCAAGTTCCGTACATCTACGTTTAAAACTTTCTTTTTCTTGCGTTATCGATTGTAATCGTTTCTTAATAATTTCTATATCCTTTCCCAGGGTTTCAAGCAGTCCTTTTTTTTCTTTTTTTTCGGAGGACGACATGACGTTACTACTGTCCGTGTTATCTGCCATCATTAGAGCTGTTTAACGAATTTTTAAAGAATAGTGTGCGTTTCATAAAAAAAGTATTCTTGCCAACCTCCTTAGGGAACTTTAACAAAAAATCCAGTTTGCGTTTAAATAGTCCCACGTGAAAGAGATATAGATAAGATACACAGGACGTAGGGTAAGATACCAAATGTGTTATGATCATCATTCTCTTGTATTCCAAAAAAGGAGCTACAGTTTTGTAATGCATTTTGCATGTAACGTTGCACCGGTAATACAAACGTAAAAATTTGGGGACATGTCATAATTGTCATATTGTAAATTCATGAAGAGATTCATATCTATTTAATATAACATGGGTTGGAAATCGTCTGTACCTCTTTGACGAATAGTGTCAAGATTTTCGACTGGACTTGGTAATTTTATTTCATCATACTTCACAAAAGTCTATATCACCATTTAGGAACGAAGACTCGATCTTTCTTGTCGTGTGATTCAGAGATTAACAAAAGTGTTTATATGCAATAAACAATGTGGGGACACAACTAATTACCCAAAAAAATAAGGAGGTTCTAGGAAACACCTTCGGTGGCTTACGGTCCTGAAGTTGATACTTTTGTATTATACAGAAATAAATATATAGCTTAATTTATCGATAATTTATTTTCTTTTGAAAGTCTTAGCAAATTAAGGATCAATATGAACATGAATCTTAATTGTTTTCGTATCAATTAACGTTAAAAGCAGAATCTACTGTGAGAATATCAAGAAACCAAATCATGAATTATTATTAATATAACATGATGGTATTATACAAAAATATGATTCTTTTAATTGTTTCTTTTTATTGGTTATAAATATCTTGTTGAATTCAATTATTGTTATCTGTCATTTGTTAAACTCTTAATGTCTTAATCGTTAAAAATATTTATTAAAAATAATATAAACCAATTTTGGTAGTGACACAAGATCTTACGCTTCGCGATAAATCTAACCATTATCCCAACCGACATCAGATTGGATTTAAATATATCATTAAATATGATGAATTTAAAAATCAACAGGATAAGAATTGTAAAACATTTATTAAACTCTCAAACTCAATCCGTTTTATTTTTTGTCTCAACTATCATGACAAGAAACCTCTTAATTTTCTTCGTGATCAAGGTATACATTGAATTTTTTTTCTTTCAGAGTAATATTTTCTAACAGCTCTTTTATAATCATAGTGCAACAACACAAAGTCAAGCTACTTGCAAGAGAGTGTAACTTAAGTGCGTAAAAATTAGCAGTTAATTATTTCTTATACGAAAAGTTATTTCCAATATTTTGTGTATTTAGCTCCCTTAACTATTCCTTGAGCATTTCAAGACCCAACTCTCGCCTCTCGTCTTCTATAAATTACAAAAAACTACATCGATATGCCCGCTCTTGTAATCAATGGAATGATGCCGGCTTTAATGACGTTACAGCCTCACCTGGTAACAGAAATGGAGTAGTTGGTCAAGATAGAAATGCGATAATTAATCACTTGGTTACGGGGGAGCAACAAACCATCATGACACCATCTTCGTGTTCAGAGATGGACAATTGATTGGTAACTGCGAAGATACTCTTCCCAATTGGTATGAGAAATTTCTTTTCTTGATCTCATAGCTGTAGCTAACTCATTTTCCTTTTATTCTATTTGCTAAAGGGTCCGGCATCAAGCCAGGATTCCTGATGTTGTTATCTCTTGTTATAGAATAAATAAGCTAACAGCTGGGGGTGTAATTGATGTAGAGATATATAACAATGCATTTAGAAGATAACGTGAGTTGAACCTATTTTTTTTTTTATAGTATCTCCCATTAAATTTGCCATCAATCACATAATTTTTAACTAAAATAAGTGATTTCCTTTATTTATCGATAATCCCAAATACGGATATTATTGAACTTTCATGCGAATTTTTTGTTTTTTCATATACTTTTTGTTCTCTGCTAAATTTTCCGAATTTTTCTTTGTCTTTGAAATTTTTTTGTTTTTAATGAACTTTCGATTTTTTAACTAAGATTTTTTTTTTTTTGACAAATTTTTGCCTTTTAGCAAATTTTCTTTATATTTGAACTTTATCTTTAATCGTAAAAAATAAAAAATTACAATTCATAGTTACTACTGACAATAATTAGGTTTGTCCTTCCATATTCTTGGTATTCTTTTATTTGTTGAACCATTTGTTGAAGAGGAATAAAATTAGATGAAACATTTCCATCTATTTTTTCCTTTAAGTTAATTTGGCGCAATCTTTAATCACTAATAAGAATGCCCTTTTACGGAAATGATTAAGATTTCTGATTTACAATGTCATCGATCGGTTTCTCATAAAACCATTATTGCCTTTAACCCCGTTAAGACGCGTAATCCCTAATTAATATTCCATTTTTGGTGAGTTAATCAGAATTGTCGTATTAACGAAATCTTTCCAAGATCTTGTAGACCCAATGTAAATCATATAAAAAGGTGATGTCCTGGTTAGTGAATCCTTTTATCTGCCTTGCACAAGTAAAATAAAAATAACAAGCGAAATTAATCAACCTTCATTATAATCAAACAAACGAGTATAACCCATAAAGTAGTAATAAAGTAGGTTGGTTTATAGTTCGTGTTGGTAAACGAAACAAAAAATTTGTTTGGATAAATGTAATTCCTCCATTTTTTGAATATTCGATATCGCCCCCACTTTACTAACCAGCATTTGTGCTATTTTTATCATTGTTACTTCAAAGTCTTTAAACGTTTCCGGAAGTAGCCCATATCTTGTTCACGGTGGATTGAATTGGTATGATTAACATGATGGTGTAATTGCTATGAACATGTGAGGAACGCACCCATATGATCTTGTTTCAGTGAAAACTAGGCAAAGCCTAATGGTATTGTGTTCACATATAACATTACGAACAAATGCAATCATGGAAACTAATAATATTCTCTCCCAGTTATTCATCTCATTTTTGCGGAAATAGTCCTTGAATTGGACGTATTGATTACTACGAGCCTTCTGAACTTTCCAACTATTATTACTTCTCCGTCCAAGGTCTTTTTCAATTCTCGCACTTCCACTATGTTGACGTTGATGTCGTTGTCTTTCCAACATACCATTCTTTTTCTTCTGTGGTATCTGATTTAGTGATATGTGTTCCACCCCGCATTTCTTGTATTATTTTGTTTGATCCCATTCGCAATGAAGAAAAACAGGACTAAATAGTTTATTGCAATAGCATACCGATTATTAATCAAAGGCAGATGTTTTTTTGTTGACAACATTGCAATCGTGCCTTCCCTTTGTTCTTCACCGGTACTGTCAGACACGATTATTTTTGTTCTGTAACGAATCTTCACTGCATAAATTATGTTGTATTGCCAATGAAGTAGTTTGTTGTTGGACTGTAAAGTCGTTTCCACTGATCACACTACTCTTGCCTCAACCATTAGGAGAGTATCTCCTATTCCGCAGGAACTCTTAAAAGAGAGGTCTTTAGCTAAATAAGACCTACGGTCATGATAACAGTTATCATTTTTTACTAATCAAATGCAATCAATTGTATACAAGAAATATCTTCATGATTTTTCGGGAACGAGGAGGCTCTAGCCAGTTCCACTAAATTATGAGGTTTGGGAGCTCTATTTCATAGACTGATACTGGCAAAATTAAGTTAGCCGATTTTTATCAAATTGATAATAATAGTCTGAGGATTCAATATATTAAGTCCGGAAGGGCCGGGGCGGGCACTTTAGGTTAATTTCTAAGTGCGGGCCAGGCCAGGTTGTCTCCAACTCTACAGTACACTCCATATCATATAAGGTTTGTAAGGTTTGTCTGTCACGCTGTGTAAACGACCAATTAATTTTCAAGATCAGGTGTAGCATTTGACATTTTAGACATAAACAGCTTACCGGTTATTATGTTACAATTTTAAGAATTTATTTTACTGTACATGCTTAATTTAAGTTTCTAGTATATGAAATTCTGAATTAACTGAAGGAACTCCATTTAATAATGGATTATTAAAGATTCAAAGTGCTATCTTTATGACGGCGAAAACAACTAAACAAATTAAAAAAAAATACATGTAGTAAATATCTAATCTACGCTTTTTCTTGTTAATAGCAATAAAATTTACATTGTTTTAATGATAGGTAATACATTTCTTTCGTGTGATACTGATACTGTACATCAACGCTTCGGACGCTCCGACGGTTCCTGTTACCTAGATAATAAAATCAAAACATGTGAAATAATATAATATTCCATATTAAACTTATTATATATATAATTCCAAAAGTCTTTATAAATCATTTTATTCTAGCCATAGCATTTAAAAATTCAAAATAAAGTATAATAAATTATAAAATTTAAACGATTTATTAAAAGATAATTAAAATCCATCTAAAAGCAAGTTAAAATAAATAACAGATTAAATTAGCTGATTGTTTTAAAAGGAATTTATTTTTTTATTTTCTATTCTTTTGAATGAGGAATTGGATTATTATATATTTCTACCATCTGTAAAAAAAGAATAAGTAGAATTAAAAATAATATTGCATAAGTTTTTACATCATTTGTAAGAATTTTTGTGTATATCATTGTAATATTAGTATCCATTAATGTAACCGCTCTATTAATCAATGTATATATTAATTCATAGCGAAGAGTAGACATAATTTAATTAATGAGAAAGAATAAATGAATTATGTTTAAAGTTCGTTCATGCAGAATCCGAAATAAATGATCAAATCTCACGTTGTACTGTGCCACCAAATTACCTTGAGGAGCAATATTTAATATACTTTGCTTCAGCCTTGAAATACTACCACATTATGCTAAACTGAATATGATATTTTGTCATTTTGTCAATTCTATTTAATCAATATTTAATTTGACGAAACAAAATCCAAACTGTAAAAATTTCAAAATGATTGCATAGAATTTAATAGTCTAATAATCAATTTATAAAATTAATATAAACATGGTTGATAAAAAGAAAGCCCATCTTTCTAGGTATATTTCAATTGAGCTTATTTTAAATAAATGACATATCAAATAATGGATATTAAAAATTTTAAAAAAAGCTTAATTTTATTATTTTTGTTAAAATCATATCCAAAGTTGGCTGTAAAATTATTATTACTTGTTTCTTTTAGATATAAAGGATGTAATGATAAATCAATAATAATAAAGCTAGAATTTTAATTTTAATTTTTTATTTTTCATTGCCAGTTCAATTTACTTTTTTTGCTTTATTGAAAATAAAAACATGTGAAATAATATAATAATCCATATTAACTTATTATATAATGCCAACACTAATTTTCATTTGCTAACAATATGCAAAAAAGCCTTCTCAAGATAATGTAGCACCATGACAATGAAGAAAATATTTATTAAAAAAAATAAAGAAAATTTACACTTGCTGCTATCATAAAATCAAATCTTGGTACCCTTGGTAAGGAGAATCCTGAAATAACCTGAAATGTTTGAACTTGATGAACGATGATCAATAGTATATTTACCAGCAAGTCAGTTGCTTGTAAATTTAAATTCACATTCAATGTTGGATAGTGTATCCTCAAATTCTAGATCGTTTACAGTATATTATGCACTATGTATACATACACTTAATAAGACTGTTCCAATTAATAACAAAATCCCCCTTGACAAAATTTTACATTCTGTATAGACACCAAAAAAAGCATATTCCCCCAAAATATTCAATTTTTAAGAATAAACATTTTATATTAAATTTTTTTTTTGATTTTGCAATATAAGATAAATATAAACATTCGATAAATTCACATGAATAATAACACATATCAATATTTGAATTTTTCTGTAAATATTACATGCATTACACGAATAGAATATCCATTATTGTTTATTAAAAAAAGGGTTTTTAATGAAATGAGATTCCATTTGACAGCAATATCTACAATCCTGAGATAATGGAATCATCTAGAAGAGTACCTCTAGTAACTTTGAATAGAGGGTCGGTGGTATCGCACAAATGCTTCGACAATTCAACAAAACATATGAACTGGTTCAATATTTCCTTTTTTTTCAGGGTAATTACATACATGGCTGCAAATACATGATGCTAAGCATATTTTTGACTAATGTTGAATCTTTTGATAATAATTCATTGTAAATGAAAAATACTCAGTCTGCCAGAATCTTTTTAATTGGTTAAATAAATCAACTAAGATGTTATCTGTATTAGGTACAACCAATTCAACATTACCAAACTTTATAATTGTTATGAATAATGTTTCAGAATATCACTCATATGTTAAAGCCAGCTCTATTGAATCTCCATTATTATCCGCTGTTAAATTAAGAAATAAAATAAATAACAAGAATGACAGAATATTAAATAGATAACCAATTACCTTTATAAACAGATTTTTACCTATTCTTCTGGCGTGAAATACGTTGTGAATGTCTTCAAATATGCTCAAAATATTTTGAAAATTTATTTAAGGTAAGGTTATTTTGATGAAATTTACTTTATGTCCATCCATTTTCTGCCATCTGATAAAGGGAGTGATAAAAATCAGCCATTGTGTCATGAAGCACTCTCCCTTAAATATTGAATATGCTCTGTCTAGTTATAGTTACACGTGTTTTCTTTTATCAAACAGCCCATGCATTGGATCATGACATGCCACTGATACGGTCATAGTTGGAGGAAATGAAGCCTTCAAGAATGACTGCTCTATGTTTCGGTGGTCTGGGTTTACCATCATCATCAATGCAGATACCTTTTACCGTGGATTTCCATTCCTCCAAGTCATTTAGGTGGTTAATTTTGAGATTCCTATCGGGATTGGACCAGTCAAAAATATAAGGATCCCGTCCCCTTCCGGCATATTCAATAGCGTAATCGATATTTAAGAAGAATGTATCAGAAGATTAAGAAAGCGGTAAAGCTTGGATTTTGGAGGGTATTCACGAGAGCATCATACTCATCGAATTTCTGAGCAGATCGTTAAAGATAAAGCCAGCCACATTCGTTACTACTACTTGATCATCAACGAAATTCTCTGTTAGGATGTCCTTATTGAGATCATTTGAGATTTTGCTATAAATGTTTTAATTTGAAAATCAGAATAAAACATATTATAAAGTGCATAAAATTTATTAATAATAAACATCTTACTTTCTCATTTTATCTGTTATTCATTTATAATTCCTTTTTTTATATAATTCTTTTTAACTTTGGTATTATTTGAGTTACGATTTTCTCTCTCCTAGCGTAATTTTATGTTAATAAATTTCAAGTTCGTTAGTAATTATAATATCAATTTCTAATTATCAACCAGTATGAAGAAAAACAATTACTATATAAATATACGGTTCCTAATAACAATTCATGATTTTTTTTTTCTTGGATGATTATTTAAAATTAGTAATAAAAATTAAAAATTCCATAAAATCTATCATTATTAGTTAAAAAAGTATAATAAAAGTTTTACGGATACCATGAGTTTCATGACGCAGTAACTATTTGATACTAAAATTAGTTTAAAAAAGTTAAAAAAGACAATAGTTAGAAAAATTACTTACAGCAAAATTCGAAATATACACTTGATAATTTTTTATTGTCGGGATTGTCAGTTATTGGGTTACTGGGTTATTAGAAAAGAAAATAACACGGGTATACTTTAATTAAATTTTAATATAATATAATTATATTATATAGTATAACTGCCCCTATGACACCCGAAAAATCTGCCCAAAAAATTCCGCACAGGGCCGGCACTATGCATTAACACGTGAATAAACTGTGACGACTAAGGGCGTTTTATACTACGCCATCATATATATATATATGTCACGTGTTATATATCTTTTCTAATAACCCAGTAACCTAAGTAGGCGAGTACCCGACAATCCCGACAATAAAAATTTTCAAGTGTTCACTATATTTCTGTAATAATTAAAGAATTTATACCTCCGTTCCGGTCCATTTATTTTACAAAGAAATTTTTAATATTCACTGTTTTCAAAATTTATTCCATATGATATAGTATATGAAGATGTTAAAAGTAATGATCATCAAATTTTTATTACAAATTTAAAATTATGATTATTATAAATCGTTTTAATAAGGATAAATCGACAAAACTTCAACAAAATTTCAACAAAATTTCAATTAATTATAAATTGTCCAAATTGATTTTAAAATGATATATTAAATTTTGTTTTATTTTGTTTCATTTTTTTTATTTTTTTTTTTGTTTATTTATTGATCATCAAAGTTTCAATTTTAAATGAAAAAGAGAAAAAACAAAAAGAAATATCGTTTCAAGTTTAACCATTCGAAGACCAAGTGAAAAAATAATATGCTATTATTAAAAAAAGAATTTTAATTTATTAAATTGAAACATACAATTAAAACATTGGACAACAAAAATGAAAAAGAAAATTTTGATCGACTAACAAAGAAAAACATTGATTTAACCTAAAAGTTTTATTTATTAATAATTTAATAATAATCCACCCAATTAATCCACCCAATTAATCATGAGCTGATATAAATAACATTTTGTGCTACTATAATACTATTAAAATAAGTTCCAACCACGTTTACATGAACATGAGACGATCATATAATACAATCGTGCAATTTATAAAATTGATATTTAATTAATATCCTTATCGGTAATTCAATAACACTTATCTTATAAATTAAATCATTGAAAGAAGTTTTAAATTGCATATTTTTATTCATCATAAAATTAGGGGAAAAATGTGTTATTTGATTACTACGATATCAAATATTACTTGTACCTTTATTTTGACCAATATAAATTTGTTGCACCATTGTACACATACACGGAAATTGCTTAATCCTGATATAGTTATGAATTTTCCTATAAACTAATACTTGGCTAATTTATGCCGGATGTAAAGTTAGTTTATGCATAATGCATCATGGTGCAATACTGGTGAATGCAATCTGCTGGTAAAGACGGGAAAATCCGATTGGTTAAAACGTCGTCACGTCTGGACACCGCAGTTACAGCACGCAGTATTGCAACTTTGAATTTTTCGGATCCTGGTCCATAAGTATTTTAATATTTACATAATCATATGATTATTAAAATGATTTATTAATTTACTAAAAAAATCTCAGTAAATTTATATAATCTCTATATAAGATAATTAATTTTTAAATTTTAATATGATATATTTTTTTATATATAAATATACAAAGACTAAATTATATTATTATCACATTACATAATACTGTATCTATCTCTTAATATAATTTATCATCGCTATCATACTCGCTACTAGTTTCACTTTCCTCATTGTTATTGTGATTAAACCCTAAATTTCTTGGTGATTTTACTCCTATATTATTATAATTATTTTCTCCTGGAACAAAACTTAATAAAGGTTTAACGTTCGTATTCCGTAATGCTATTGTATGTGCTGCATCAGGTTTTAAATCAATTTCAAGTAATGTTTTTCCATTTGGTGATAATAAACTTTGAACTGGTGCACTCTTTGATAATGGTGCATCTATTTTTAATAATGTTCCCGAAGGATTTTTATGTGATCTTTGAGTCTTACTCTTAGTTAGTAAAGATCCTTTATTAAATTGTACCCCGTTTTCAATTTGCACCAATCGACCTGTAGGTGAATTATTGGAATTATTATTATTTTCATTTGTTGTATCATTATTCTTATCTAATAAAGATCCTTGGCTGAATTTTACAGAATTATTCAAATTAACAAACGTTAAACTATTCGGATCTCTGATGATTCCGACCCCTGCCATAGCTTTACGAAGTTTTTCTCTTTCTTTAGCTTGTTCAAATAATGCATCGTTTGAAGCTAAAAGTGATCCTTTCACAAATGCTTTACTTTCAGGTTCAACTTGTTTGGGAGATGGAATTTTTTCGTTATAATCTAATAGTGAACCTTCTTTAAATTTTTGATCCCCACTCGAAGCTGGTGTATTATTCAATGAATCTTTTATCCCATTGTCTGATTCTTTCTTTTTAAGTCCTGGATTAGTAATAAGTCTTAGGGAATTATTTTCTATTTTACCGTACAATGTTGAATTACGAACATGTTTACGTAGGTTTTCCCATTGTTTAATAGAACTACGTCTTTCCGATACTTTATTATTAGATTCATTTAACTCCGTAGAACTCTCGCCAGATTTCTATTACGTCAAATAATATAAATTTTAAATTAAAATTTCTGATTTTTACTAAGTTATAAAATATATATTTATATAAAAGATATTCTGCAAACCTCTGAATATAGCTTATCAACACTTTTGATGGTCTTATCAAACCTTTCCGGATATTTAGCTCGTAGCAAGTTATTCTATTAAACGTGTAAACAAGCAGATAAAACTTTATTATAAATTTTATAATATACATAAATTTTATTTTATGAAAATTACCTTAGCAGCTCGAAGACTCAACACCCAGTCTTTCATTTTATCCAAATGATCTGCACACAAATAACGTATGTAATCATCCGGATTTTCAAACATTGCAACTTTGTCTTGAGATTTCAATGCAAAAATAAACTTGGTTGGAGATTTTCTCACGGTTTTTGTAAAAGTATACACATCAAAGCTGGCAAGCGAACAAAGGAGAGTTTCATTATTCCCCTAGTTATAAACAATGTTAATTATTTTTTTCAAATAAAGTATTAATCACAATTTTATTTTTACCTTTGCATCTTTGCAATGATATACAGTTCCATCTCTGATAAAAAAGTGTCTTTTCTGCCATTTATTTTTTTTCACCTCTAAATGTAGAGATCCAAACATGGGAGGTACAGCATTTTTGAATCCCTAAATAATGAAATTGGATTTAATAATTCTAGCGAATAAATTATTTAACATAATAAATACATACTTCTAATGTCAGACAATTCCTGTTTATGTATTTTTTTAAAACAAGTGCATTTTGTTTATTTGGTTCCCAATTTCCGATGACTGTAGCAACATATTCCCAATCTCTTATCGGACGTTCTAAATAACAAATTTACAATTAATTAAATTTTATAACAAAATCTTGATATCCTAAAAAGGGAAATATTTGTTATATACCTAAACCATATTCATTAATTACTTCAAATAAAGTCCAAGATTCAGAATCGGAAATTGTTTCATTATTACGGAAGTAGTCCAAAATGTCTAATGCAGTTCTAGTTGCTGTTATTGACAGTGTTCTATATTGACGTAAGTTTTCGATAAAGACCTGTGTTGTAAGCTAAAATTTATATATATATAAGATTAGTTTAATTGAGAATAACAATTCACAAGAATGGTGCAGCAAGGACATCACTCACTTTAACTTCAGTGATTTTCGCTTCCTCTTTTTCAACATGTGCTTCCGCCTACAATAAAATAAACAAATTTAAATACGCTTAATAAAATTGTCACATAACGATTAAAGCCAGGTGATACGCAAAATTTTCGTATAGTTAGTAAGATTGTACCTTTTCACGACGATAACGAGTTCGAGATTTAGCTCGTTCTCTGTTCTCATTTTCTTGAGTCTTAGATTTAACGACTTCACGTTCTTTTGGTGTTCTTCCACGCTCTTCTAGTGGTTTAGATTTAACTCTCTCGCGTTCTTCTTGAACTTTTGATTTGGCTCTTCCACGTTCTTCTTCCTCTCGAACTCTTGATTTGGCTCTTCCACGTTCTTCTTCCTCTCGAACTTTTGATTTGGCTCTTCCACGTTCTTCTTCCTCTCGAACTCTTGATTTGGCTCTTCCACGTTCTTCCTCTCCTCGAACTTTTGATTTGGCCCTTCCACGTTCTTCTTCCTCTCGAACTTTTGATTTGGCTCTTCCACGTTCTTCTTCCTCTCGAACTCTTGATTTAGCTCTTCCACGTTCTTCCTCTCCTCGAACTTTTGATTTAGCTCTTCCGCGTTCTTCCTCTCCTCGGACTTTTGATTTGGCTCTTCCACGTTCTTCCTCCTCTCGGACTCTTGATTTAGCTCTTCCGCGTTCTTCCTCTCCTCGGACTTTTGATCTTGCTTGATCGTGATCATTATCTAGTTCAATGTTCTTACTAGATTCTCTTCCTCGCTCTTCTAAATTTTCACGGTTCACATTTTCTTTTTCTGATGATTTTTCAACTTTATTCTTAGATCTTATCTGTTCTTTATCTTCAGGTTCTCTTATCCTTGATATCGCTCTTGTACTAGTTACATTAATCCGTGAATCCACATCATGATCCTGAGAGTTCATTCGACGTCCTCCTTCTCCGTTTTCTCCTCTGTATTTATTACCAAGAACTTCTCTATCATCAGGTTCTTTTTCGATTGACTCCAAACGATCACGAACATGCTCAGTTTCTTTTAATTTACTAGAATTAATTGAGAAAATCTTGTTATCATTAGAATTTCTTTCATGAGATCTTGGCCCTTCAGTATGTTCTTTCGAATTTAGTGATTTAGAAGTTTCAAAATGATCATCTGATGTCTTCTCCTTAGATCCTGAACTTCGATGAGTTTGATCAATAGAATTTCTATTTCTTTGCGTCCTTACAAGTGAATTTGTAGAATTTAATGAATTATCTTCACTTTGTTTATCTAAATTAATATCTTGAGCTTTTGAATTAGATCTAGATCTTAATGGACGGTTTTCATCATCAGTCTCATATAACGTAGATGAAGAGGTTTCACTACCATATTTTGATTCTTGAGTTCTTAAATTTACACGAAGTATAACTGATTGTTTATCAAAATTAATGTCTTGAGCTTTTGAATTAGATCTAGATCTTAATGGTCGATTTTCATCATCTGTATCATATGATTTTATAAAGGTTTCATTGACCGATTTAATATGTGATTTGACTAAACCACGACCGGTTGTCGGAGTCCTTTTAATTTTCTTTTTACCAGTTGATAAATCAAGGGATGATGCTGGGGACAAAGTTGGGGAACTATTTCCATTTGAGATGGTGGTTTTTTGATCATCAACAGAAGAATTCCTAATATCTGATAAATTATTTAATGATTTACTTCTTAATGTACCCATCAATGAACTATAATCACTATCATTATCACTTCCTGAAGTATCATCTGATGATGACTCGCTAACGTCATTGTCACTATCACTACTTAAAATTGAGGAAGGATCCATCATAGTCCTAGGAGAAAGCATAGAAGAATGTATAGGCATCACGACATCATTAACATTAGCATCTGATAAAGACCTAATACGTTGATAGTTTGATAAATTATGTGAAATACCAAGTGTTTTGGAATCACGCGGATGTAAAAGATTATTATCTCGTGATTTTGATTTCACATTACGAGAATCAACAGATTTCGATTTTTGATGAAGCGAAGTGCTATCTAAATTACGCGTTTCTTTATGAGAAGCAGATCTTTGATGAGTGTTAAAAGAAATTGTAGGTGGTATTGATAGTACTGGATCGTTAACTATGGGATTGGATGAATCTTCGTTTTTTAAGCTTCTCTCTATTTCAGATTTTAAATTATACAAGCTATATAAATTTGCATCTAAGTCTAAGGAACTATCATTTTCAGAAATAGTATCCGGATTTACATTATTCGAGTGTAAAAGATCATCTGAATCCTCTCGAGCAAGATCCTATTTTAGAAAGAATAAAAAAAAATGTTCAGATTATTTGTTATAATTATTATTTTCATTTTTATAACCGAAATTCCAGAAAAAAAAAAAAAAAATTCCAGTAAACAACTAACTTACCGCGGTTAATTTATCAACCTCTTGCTGTAAAAGGTCAAACATTAATTCAAGTTGGCCACTCATAATTCTTCTTTTTACTATTTTTTTTTATTTTAATGTTTGTTTTTTTTCAAATGTTCTCTTACACTCAAAAAAAAAAAAAAAAAAAAAAATTTTTTTTTTTTTTTTAAAAAAAAAAAAAAAAAAAAAAAAA
>QZLH01000141.1:0-17541 GCA_003833135.1 Oehlia diaphana | reverse complement strand
TTTTTTTTTTTTTTTTTTTTATTTAAATTTTTTTTTTTTTTAAATTTTTTTTTAACAAAAAAAAAAAAAAAAAAAAAAAAGTTTCTTTTTTTTTTATCAAAAAAAAAAAAGAAACTAGAAAGAATTTAAAAGGCTTAGGTTGGAGACTTTTAAACGATTGAAAAGAAAGCTTTACAAAATATTTATGTTCAAACTTTAAATAAACATAAGTTTATGACCTATTTTTCTATATATATATTGATCAAATTTTTTTTTTTTTAAAAAAAAAACCACAAATAAATTAAATAATTAAAAATAAAAAAAATAAATTTACAAAATGTTTAATTTTTGAAAGTTATAAATAATTATTCTTTTTTTTTTCTTTTTATTTAGTTCATATTTTTTTTTTTTTTTTTTTTTTTTTTTTTTTTTTTTTTTTTTTATATTTTTTTTAAATTTTTTTTTTTTTTTTTTTTAGGATTTTTTTTTTTTTTAGAAATTTTTTTTAACAGATCAGATTTTTTTTTCATTGGAATTTTTTTTTATTTTTTTTAGTTTTTTTTCAACAATAAATCGGCCTTTGCCCTTTCTTTATGTTCGGTAACTGACATTTGCTAATATTAATTAGTAATAGTTAGTTTCCAGTTATAAAAGAAAAATTACTTTTTTTTGCTTCCTGGTAAAAAATAAATATAAACTAACCCATTCGACCTTGCTATTTTAAGCTGGTATAATTTAGTTTTTCCAAAATTGATTATATTATTAATTAACAATAATTAGAAAAAAAATATAGTAAATCTACAGTTTATATGTAAACAACCTTTATTTGTAAAGTAAAAATTTTATTTCTCTCCTAAATCTTAATTATTTAATAATTATATGTATAAGTAAAATATATTATAATTAATATCAAAATAAAAATCTATATAAAAATCAATATAAAGATTAAAATAACAATTTTGCCGTAACACATGTCAATCTGGGTGATCAATTTTTTGATCGCAAAATAAATAATTTGCACCCATTAATAAGGTGACACAAAGTGGTAAAAATGGTTTTCATAATATCAATAATCCGGTAACCCGGCTTTTAATTTTTTTTTTTCAAAAATTTAATGTGAAATTTTTTTTCAATTTTTAAAAAATTCTCACCCGGCATAGTAATAATATAAAAAAATTTTTTTTTGACTTAACAAAAACTGACCCGGCCGGGATAAGAAACCCATTTTTATCACTTTGTGTCACCTAATAAATAATATTTTAAAAATTTAAATAGTGTTTTTAATTAAAAAATTCTTTTTTTTTTTTAATCATCTAAATAAAAAAATAGTAGAAAATATTAATATTAATTATAAATTATAGTGCTTGTAGCGATTAATATTACAATTATTAACCAATGCTAGGTAAGGATTTGGCCACGTAGTGGCCAAATCTGTCCAATCAGAATGCAGCATTGGTTAATAATTGTATATTTATCAACGCAAGCANAAAAATGTTTAATTTTTGAAAATTAAAAATAATTATTCTTTTTTTTTTTTTTTTATTTAGTTCATATTTTTTTTTTTTTTTTTTTGACTTTTTACTGCATTTACAACGAAATATATGTATTAAACTGTTTATAGGGTAAATAATGTAGAGAGTATTGAAAAAGTGAACAAAGTTCAACTTTTTCCAAATTCATCATTATTATAATATTATATTGCCGTATCACTTGAAGAGATCTGAAAAGTATAACAATGGGGTCACAAGCAACGAGGAGAATATTCTAAAAAAATAAACTGTACAAAAAAAATTTACTTTTTCCGGAAACGTTTTGTTTCACGTATTTATAAATGATCAATTTATTCCAAATGATAAGCGGTTGAACCAATTGTCGGATAGTACGAATGGTGTGAAATTTAATACTACTTGGCGACTATCAAAACTTCAACGCTGCGGTATGACGCAATTGTTTAAATTAAAAAAGATCTTTGGTCGATTGTACTTAACAAAGAAATTTTTTTTACTTTATCCAGTCCTTTAAAAGTTAATTAAATTTTATGAGTGAGAACAAATATATATTTATAATTTTTTTTTTTTTATATCTTTTCGAAGGAATTCTCTTTTTTTTTTGTTTGTTTGTTATTGTTTGAAGCCACCACGTGCCCTAATTCATTTCGAAATGATAGATTTTTCAGTTTAACATTTTTTGTTGTGTTCCCTACTTTTTTTTTCTAAAAAAAAAAGTATTATGATCTTCATATTGATTTAATATCATTTGTGAAACATTGAAAAAAGGCTTTTCATATTAAAATCATCATCAATTTTTTAAATCTCCCATATACGGGGAAATCTGATGCAGGTAATCCATATCAGTATTTAGTTAGCTTCTAATATCGGAGTTTTTCTCGGACATTTAATAAATATGATTAAATTGGAAATTCCTTTCCGTAAACGATGCGATCCGGATTTTTTTTATTGTTAATTATTATTAATTACTATATTTTTTACTATGTACAAATAAAGGTATTATTATTTATTTTTTTTTTAAAAAAAATTCACATTTTTAACATATTAGTACAATTGTTTTTATGTGTATTTAATCTCCCAAAATATCAATTTAATTATTAAAGAGAAATATCAATTTAATTATTAAAGAGAAATATTAATGAAGATATTAATTATTATATAGGTATATATATATTTATTTGAAACATATTGTATGTCTCGTTATAGCCATTATAGCCATACTGGTTCATGTACTTGTCCATTGAGTTTATATCTGAAATCAACAATGGTTTCTTTTGCTTTTTCAAGAAATCCCTTACTGAATCTTTTATCAGTTCCTATATGTAAACGATGCAAGTGTTCTTTTAAATATCTAAATAAAACTTCCAAATGAGCATCAGAAAAATCTGGTGAATATCGAAATACAAGACTTTTGAGAGGTGCCCTTGATTTAACAATAAAGATCTCTAATGATTTGGCACAAAACCGCCATTGAGCATCAATAAACAACTCTTTTAAATTCGATAATTCTTGATTAGCTATTCTTAAAAATAATTCATCCGCAACATCTGGATTTCCAGTCAATTTCACTTTCTCAAGGAGAGGACATGATGCAAAAAGAAGCATCAACTGTTGAAATTCTCTTCTATCCACATATATTTCAAGATGAACAAGATTCTGACAATAATTTGCGACAGTCGTTATAACTTGAGGTATGAAGTTGTGTTCAGGATAATAATATCTTGTTAAAGTAAATGTTCTAAGTGTCTTGCCTGAATGTTGTACTACTAGTTCCGGAAGAATGGTTTGATCCCTGAAACAACAAACATTGAAAGATAATTTTGTTAAATGAGGGAAATATGATTGTTCTATCATGTTTACTTCGTTACATTGAAAATTAGCGTGAGAAAATATTATTTCCCTTAAATTCGTTAAATGTTTCACTTCCGAAAAAATACTCCAATCCTTTACTATTCCTTGAAAATAAAAAATACGTAACGTTTTCGCTTGTGTTCGAAGTCCTTCCATGATTGATGGTAAAATACGAAATTTACATTTAATAAATTTAATTTCTTGTAAACAATTTTGTACTTTTATCAATGTTGATAATCTCTTTGCATCCTTTCTACTTTCATCCCTTCCAAAATTTGACATATCAATCACAAGTTTTCTAAGATGATGTGTAATTTTTGATAAAGCATCTAGAAAACTACTTGTCCAATGAGTAGCCCCCCACGTAAATTCGACAAGTTGTGATAAACAATTTTGAGATCCGGTATAAGTAGGAATTAATAATATTTCATTCGGAATTTCATTTACGGTAATCCAGAAAGAAATACTCGGCAAACTAGTACATCTTTGATTATCCTCTGACCATTTTGTATTCACCATATCTATCGATAAATGACTTAGATTTGAACAATATAACACTAAAAGTCTGCATAGATCACAAGCCATTTTTTGAAATAATGATTCCGCCCAAGTAATCGATGATGTTGACCAAGTAATTTCTGAAAAGAAAGGCTTAGAACTACATTGAAAATCCATTAAAAATCGTTGAGATCGAAGATATTCAACGCCATCATGTAAAGCCCAAACTAAATCATGTATGTCAAGATGTCGAATGAAATCAGTATATGCAAAAGTTGTTAGAGGTGCCGTTGTCCATATAACCAAGTCTTGAATATTTACTGAACTTGCTGTATGTTTGTGTGCAAGAATGGTAGTCAGAGTCGCAAGGAATTTTTTTACTTTCATTCGACGTTTTTGTTCTGAACATCGACAAAATTTAGAGCAAGTATATAAAAAACGAAAAGGTTTTCTCCATAAAAATTGAACCGCAACTTCACACCAAAGTCTATTAACCAATAGAGCTCCGTGTAAAGATTTTTTATCATGTTCGAGATTAGTGAATATTTCCCAAAGACAATCACGGTTAAGGGCAGTCATTTTTAAAAATACATTGAATTAAATCAAATTCAGGTCTATAGAAAAGTAACCCGTGATAATACTTTATTGGCTAAATTTCTCGTGATAAGCTTCCAATCAATCTTGATTTGGATGTCACATGTCAAAAACCTCATAAATGGGGAACGATTATCAATTATCATTCTTTAAAAACTAAATAGTAATGGAAACCGAAATTCAAAGCTCCCCTTTGGGTCAAAATGTTGATATCAAAACTCTTTTTACTAGTTTACGAGTAACATTAGATCATCATGTAAGTAAAAAAAATTAATTTATTTATTTTGTATTGTAGACATATTATTAATTATTTTTTATTTAATTCCATGAAAAAAATTTGATAGTATGATAGAAAAGAAAGAATTGTCAAACAGTCAAGGTTTTAAGGCGGTTAAAATTATTGCGAATAATAATTTTAAATTTATTTTAATTAATTTTACATTGATTCAATCTTTTTTTTTTTTCGATTATTATAATTATAAAGAGATATTACAGGGTTGAGTAAAAAATTAATATTTCTTGCTCATAGGTACGTTAATTTAAATTTATTTTTTTATTTAATTCTTTATTCTTTTAATTGAATTTTTTGTTTCTAAATTATTTATTATGAAATATATTAAGATCAAACCAAAAATCATTAAAATCGATTTTAGAAGAAGCAGAAGCAAAGAAAAAAGAAATACTTGAATTATTTCAGAAAGCATCATGTGAATTAGAAGGAATGAATTATTATAAGTAAGTTTTTTGTTATCATAGGTTCTTGTTAACATGATTTAGTTTGTACCAAAATTCTAATTTTTTTTCATCGCACTATAATACGGTTAGATATCATAAAAGTATTTCTCCTGCAATTCAAGAATTTATCGAGGCTATATCATTTCTAGAATATTTGGAACATAATCGTTTGATTTCTATGAATGATGTTGAATTAAATTTTAAAGACCAATCGGGTAATCAGGTAACATACATTTTTTTTCACGGTATACTATTATAATTTTAAAATTTTTAAATTTCTTTAATACATTCTATTTAATTAGTATTTACAAGTAACGGTTGAGGATTATATTCTAGGTATAGCAGATCTAACAGGAGAACTAATGCGTTACGCTATTAATAGTGTTGGTAAAGGAGACCATGATCGTGCTTTACAAGTTTGTAAATTTCTAAGGAGTTTAAAGTCTGGTAATAAAACTTTATTTAATTGATTTCGATAAATAATTTTTAGTTTAATCTTAAACTAACTAATCAAAAAAAAAAAAAAAAAAAAAAAAAAAAAAAAAAGATTATGATCTCCTCAAAGTATCAGGATATTCTCTCTTAGGAAGAAAATTGGACGGGATAAAAACAAATCTAACAAAAGTTGAAGATGGTACGAACTTCAAATAATTTCTTTATTTAATATGTTATTTTTATATTTATTTTATTTTATCTTCATTACCATTTTTATTAGCTTGTTACGCTCTTACAATTAGAGGTTCCGGTAATTATTTGCTTTGTTATGTTCTGACATCTAATTTATTTTTTTTAAAAAAAATATCGTATCTTGTGGTTAACATTATATCCTTTTGATTACCAATTTATAGAGTATCCAAAAGAATTTTATCAACATATCGTTAGTGAACATGCAAGAAATTACGGCGATAATATGGACGTTGATGAATGAGCTTTATGCATTATATTCTTTTGAAGTCATTGATATTTAATAGTAATAACAATAACAACATGTAAAAATAATTATTAAAGATTTGAGATTAAATAGCTTTGTATAATAATAAATTTAATATTTTCTTTCATATTTCGTTTTCAAGTTTAATGATTTTTTTATAAATATACAAGTTGAATATTTTCATCGTAAGCAAATCACCTCTTCCTCCTCATCCAGATTGAATTGGAGTGGGGATATAGTCAATACTCATGTCCTTAGGAAATTGATAAGTGCTTCTTGTCATCAAAGAGATGTGGGGTTTTTTTGTTACATTTCGTTTTTAGTTGTACCACATTCTTCCTTTGTCCCCATATATGTTCCTTTAATAATTTCTACAGAACAATGAAACCTCCTCCCACTTTTTTACCTTTAAAAATTGGATCTTCCCAGTGGTTTTCCTTGCAATATAGCGATTATATTTCACTCTTTGATAAGAATTGACCCGATCTCGATCCTTGTATGCTCCTTGCAGATAATAAGTGCAGATCTTGGAGGTGCACTGTTCATCATATGCGACATGTGCGGTCGACTGTTTCATGTGCATCGAATGAACATACTGACTCATCATTAATGTCCATCATGTCCATCTAAAAAATCTGTGATCTAGTGAATTGCGTAGGATTAGCAATATATAGTATGGTGCGCAAGATCTAAGCTAACCACATTTTATCACATGACTTAAAAAAAATAGAAGTAACCAAAAAAATCGATTATTTTCTCTGTTAAATGATAGATCAGATCATTATTTTCATATGGCAGAGCCCTTTTCTGGTTTAAGTAATCAATTAACATTTAATATATAAAATCAAAATCAGTTAATTATAAATTGCAATAAATCTTAAAAACAATCCCCCCTATTACATCGATCAGTATTAAGTAAAAAAAAAAAAACATTGATATCCGCATGCAAAATGTCACGAATAGCAAGCAAAAAAAAAATACAAATTATCAATGATAAAATATTTGATAATTTTGAGGATGATGATATTTGGGGGATGATTATGATTATATGTCAAAATTCTCGTAAAGCATAATTATATATGCGTTAACTATATAAAAATTCTTTTCACGTGATATGATTATAAGTCTGAAAATTTTGACCACTAAATAAAATATTGATTGGCTTTACTATCCTGTATCGATCGGGATCCAGAATAGGTGGGATTTAACAAGTGAGAGTCCGCTCTTTTCGGGCCTTTGACCGTTGGTTTGGACGAAGTTTTATAATGGTGTCCGTTTGTTAGAATAGTGTAACAACTTCTCATTGTAATTCTCCTGCTTTACATAAAATAAATAAAATAAACATTGATTGGCTTTAGACTGAGCGCACCATACTCATTTTCGTTTGATGGTGCGTATATTGCAAATTTTAATTTTCCTTTGCTCATCATTTCAACACAATCGATAAGCAAAACTTTCAAAACTTCTCTTACTACGTTTTATTTGCATTCTACTCTTGGCCACAAATTAGAATAATATCTTAATCTAGGTAAACCAACTATGACGACCACGACGAATCCTCAAAAATAGGTTTCGGAAAGTGATGAAAATTAAAAAATTCTTTTAAGCATAATTGTATGTCGATACTTTGGACAAGTACCATCATAAATTCATAATACATATATTTAGGAACCAATTTCTTTATATTTCCGTAATTAAGCTTAATGTCCTTTTTAATTTATTTCTCTTCCTCACGCGTCAAATTAGTAGTAATATTTACTAACAAAACTATTATTGCAACATTCTTCTTTAGAATCCCGGCGAGTCTTATATGTAATTTTGCTACGATACTATGTTTTATTTCTAAAATTGAGCTCAGAATTGAACTGCCTTCTTCATAATTATAAGAATAAAAGAATTCGTATATAGGTTAATATTTAATTTTTTTGAATTTCATAGATGATGCCAGTTTTCGTTTATTATAAGCGTTGAGGAATTTTTAAATTCGTTAACTAGTTCTTTATTATTCATAACATTATGAGATTGTTCATTTTTTCTCTGCTTATTTCTGCGTACAGTAGTAAAAGTTGGTTTGATTGATTTACGATTCACGTGATAGCTTTCACCAATATTTTTTTTTTTTTGATGTATGGGATGTGCATTCCGCGTCTATTTTATATACCAAATTATCATGTAATTAGTACCTCTGTAATTTTGTATTGTATCGGCAGGTTGCCTGCCTTTCTTGAAATAAAAATAAAATAAAATAAAATTTTTATTTTTTTGATGGGTCAAGTGAAAACTTTATTTTCCATCTTATCCAAGTTCTTTCATCATATCAACATCTTGTTCGGATGTTACTGTTTTTTATTTCAAGGGTTGCATTTCCAAATTTATGTCAATATCTTGAATGGAAACAACTTCAGTTATTTAAGATGATTAATATTGAATGGGGGCTGCTTTATATGTTATTGATAGAGATTATGGGTTGTTTACGACTCTTTTTGATTGAAGTTGAGGGGAGTAACATATATACAACAATAGCACAAGCTATATTACAATAATGAAAGTTGAAAAGAGCACAGCATTTTTATTTTCAATATTAAGTACAGTCATGGCAACTGTGATGAGTGTAACTAATAGTGCAATTGTGTGCGTAATAGAGCTGCTTTCTCGTTATCAAAAGTTTTTTTTTTATTAGTAATGTTCTTTTACAGTAAGTATGAAATTCATGATCTATAAGAGGACAAATGACAGCATGATGTGTATTTACAGATAATCTATACATTAAAAAATAGCTTTGCAACAAAATCTCTATCAAAAACTCAAACAAAATCTTTACCAAAAATGTATCAAACAAAATCCCTAACAAAAAATGTCTCAAATGAACCCTTAAAAAATTTCTCAACCAAATTCTATCACTTCACTTTGTGTCTATGTCATCTCCCGGTGTAATATAACATGATTTCCACTAGATGCTGAATAATCATTACCATCAGTAAAAAATGTCAATTTTTCAATTTTCCATAATCAATATGATTAGAATCTCCGTCATTATCAGATCTTCCCTTTCATTAGTATGTTGTACTTTGATTCTTGCGATCATCCACATTGCTTGATTCTTGATTGTTTGACCCTCTTATCGAGACTACGTATATTTCTAGCTTTCATAATATCTAAAAATAATATAAGGTGACGAAATTGCTGACTTATTTTCGGGATATCGAGATTTAAATTCAATGTAATATTTAGAAAAATGTAAATGACAATATGTTGAGTATTTTTTACTTTATAGGTAATCAAACATTTTTACAGATAAATTAAACGTCAAAAGTAGTTTTGCAATAAAATCTCTATTAAAAAATGTCTCAAACGAATCCTCAAAAATTTTTCAAACAAAATCTTTTATCAAAAAATGTCATATAGCATCAATTTCAATATCAGAATCCTTGCTATCTGAATCTGCTCTTTACTAGTATGTTGTACTACTTTTATGATACCAATATCCTTACGGTTACATACTTCTTTTCTACTATATAAATTATCTAATTTTAATTTTTGTTAATGTTGAATAAATCTTCGTTCCAACTAAATTGTTTTTTATATCTTTACGGGCTGGTTTCATTTTTTTTTCGTTATCATTCCACGTGTCCCTTTGATGACGATGTCATTCGTGAATTATGTGCCTGATTATACCATCATTAATAGGGAAATCAATTTTTGTATATTGGAATATGTTCCCATGTTCATGTAATCATTTAATTCATCTCCTCCCTGAATAATTATTGACTTTAGTTGAGGTCATATAAGATTTAATTTCAAATAATCATAAATAAAATCTCTAACGAGGGAGCCATTTACTTTGTCCTTTGTAAAATTCTTGCACTGGACAACAAATTTTACTCCCCTATGTTCAATGAAAGAAACCAAATGGTATGTGTTCTGAATTTATAACTCCAATATAAATTCTTCAGGTACAATATTTTGATTCATTGGATTTAAGTCTTTTTAAATCAGTACTTATACCCCTAATTTCTTTAGTTAAAATTGCGATCTTTTCGTTCATATTAATTAATCGATCTACTATAGATTATAAAATATTAATTATTATTTTTATTTAATTAACCTTCGAATATTTGCGAATACCTTCGATATTTGTATTAACAGGATGCATCCTAATTAAAATTTCAACATGTCATTGAATCCACCATAAATTTGTTCTTTTATCGTTATTATCACTACTGGTCCATATAGCCAATATGTATCCACATATTGTATATCTCATATTGTTATTTTTTCATAAGACCTAAGATCAAAATATAACAATGATGTAATAAAATTCTTCTCTTAATATATCAAACGATTTAAAATAAAAAGCAAAGATATGAACATGAGAAGTGGTAAATTTGATGATTTTTATATTAAAAATATTTTTCTGTATACAAATGTGGACAAAACATAATTGATAATTATCTGCATCTGTTATTTTCGAATAAACTAATTTTTCTTTCATATGAGTTTTTCGCATAGTTGATTATTTTAATAGTAATGCAGGAATGAAAATTTGAGATAATTACAAATACTTCTTTTAAAATATATATATATATTACTGTACAATATGAACTCTTAAAGTAATTAATCAATGATAAATCGAAATGGTTTACTTATATGAGATTGGATTCAGTATAGTCATTCCATTGATGGAATATAAAAAAAAAAAAGAAATAGTAACCAATCAGCGTAACTCTATGAAATGGTTCAGGAATGGTAATTCAAAATTTTATTTCCAGTCCATTGAGATTTGAGAACGCCCTTAAACTTTCTTTGAAAATTTCAATAACATGAAATTATTTTTATATGTTATTAAACATATTTTGTATTATTTTTTTCTTAAAGGAAATTCTCATATTATATTTGATATACTGTATGAATAATTAGGAAGTATTTTTGTTTAATTGACACTAAATATAACTTTTTATTAATATGTCATAATTGTTGAACTAAATAATAGTTTGTATATAACAATTTAGTAAAAACAATACCAATCAAAAATGATAATTTTGCGTCATCAGTTATTTAGATTCTTAAAATAATCAACACGTGATCGGTATCAATTTTGATAACCACCATAGCAAACAAAAAAAAGAAAGTGCATAGACGGAAGGAAGAAAATAATTCTATAGTCCTACGATTTGCTCTGGACGATAACAAGTTTTAATCTTACAAATTTTAAAATACGATAAATTATCAATTGTCTAATATTAACTATAACAGTGTATTTAGATAGAGGCTCAAAATTGATCCAGGAAATTGGCAAATTTACTATATGATTAGCAGAGGAAAATGTTTTCAAATTACGTTGAATATCAATACCATCCTACATATATCTGACATGGTGTCTCAACATTATCTCAGCTAAATGACTTCTGTTTTTGTACCAATTTTTCTACACAATGTTTAACTTGCTATATCTGAGCGAATAAAAAGTAGTGAATAGAACATTATCGATGTTGAGAAGTCTTACTGTACATAAATTATAGTGCTTTTTAATTACAGTATTATCAACGTGTAATTACTTCCAAAATTGACTTGCATAAGAATTAACCATGACAAATTATCATGTATATTAAATGATTGAGATAAATTATTATTATTTAATACAGCTTATTTTCAATATCAACACAAAAATTGAATTAATAAAAAGAAAGGCAAAAAACTTTATTAAATTTTTAATATGCGTAAGCTTTATAATATGGTATATAAAAAAAGTGCTAAACTTTTGAGATCATGAACTTTGTTCACAAAGTCGATGTTTATGACAAATCTTAGCGATTACATTCTAAAAGGATTTCTTTAAAAACAACACTAAAACATATATTATTCGTTCCAAATTCCTTATTTACAAAATGAATATATAGTGTCAAGGTACAATCATGAACTTGAAGCTATATATCTTTAATTTTCAGGTCAAGTTCAAGAGCGTATTTTTTAAAGCGACCAAACCAAGCAGGTTTTTTCTTGATAACAGTTTTCTTTGTAGTGTGAATACTTTGTTCTCGGTAAGTAGTAAATCTTGTTTCAGGTAGAACAAAGTAAAAACTGATCTCCTCATCTGGACGTGTTATTCCACGAATATACTTTTACAGGCCACTCTTGACAATAGGATGTCTCTCTGCAATAGTCATCTGGAAGAACTTGTTTGTAGGGATAAAAGAATCGAACGACTTGTTAATTTTTTGAGTTGGTATGTAATATTTAGTAGTACCGGATGTATTTGTATCATCTATATCGTGGTATACCAAGTACATTTTTTGTAAAAACTAAAATTTACTATCTACGATTTTAGCAAAAAGCCCATGTACACGTAAACTATCCTAAAAAAACAAAAAAAAAAAAAATTTTACCTAAAAAAACGATAATACTATTTCTTTCCCTCAATCCTTTTTGTGGTCTTTCTACCTGCCTATTCCATATTCACTCTCTTCGTCTTGTCTTCTTTTGCCAAATGGCTCGCAATCTTCCTATTGTTAGTGTCAAATTCCTCTATCGCTTCTTTTGTTGGGATCACGTTATAATTGTAAGGTTGTATGACGGAATAACATTGTCTTGACAGCCGATCCCAAAAGTTGCGATTATGTATTCAACCACGTCCTTTTCTGATATCTTTTCTTTATCGAGAAGTCTTGACGAACGGTCCATCCATCCATTCCGGTTCCCCTTATTTTTCGACTCCGGATCACGTGATTGATTATCATATCTAAGGTTGCCTATAACTTTTCCCGCTTCCTCAGGTTCAACCGACGAATGTTATACTTCTCTAGTTAAATTTTTCTCCTTTTCCAAGAGTTCGCCCAGCGCCAATTCGTGATGGTCTTGGATCTTTTCCGAATTTACCGATCCAAAAAATTCCCGTTCGAATAAAGTTTCTCTTCTTTTTGTTCGAGGACTCTTCTGATCTAATTTTTTCTTCTCCAGCTGCTCCTTTACTTCTTTGAAAGTTCGAAATGACCATTTTGTTGTATCCCCTTTCTGCAACCAGAGCTTCTGATCCTTTTGCGACTTAAATAAGTCGACACTTTCCACGGTCGTGCTTTTATCACTTTTGAGAACGCTATTTTGGGATTATGTTGCATCTTAAGAGAGAGTTATCTTGGCCAGTGTTATGCCGAAATTCTATACGTAAGTTGACCTAAATAATGATTCGATATAATTTTTTTTTTTTAAAAAAAAAAAAATCGGTTACATAAGTGATAAATATAGCATTGACGAACTATAGCAAAAAAAAAAAAAAAAAAAAAAAAAACAAAAAAAAAAAAAAAAAAGATAAAAAAAAAAAAAAAAAAAAAATAAAAAAAAAAAAAAAAAAAAAAAAAAAAAAAAAAAGAAAAGCCATAATGATATCAATAAAACTATAAAGTATAAATTTAGATAATATTTTAAATTTGATGGATCGATGAACTTGAAAATGATACGGAAAAACTTTTTCAGTTTGAATAATAAATATGAAAATAATTAAAACCTCTCAAACGCCCATTAATTATTAATTTTTGAAATTCACGCACAATTAAGTACTGAAAAAAAATTAAAGCATTAGAAAATCGAAAAAAAAAATAGGGGAAACACTTTTTAAATATTAAATGGAGATTTTGTTGATCATTTCTAATGGTAGTTTTAGTGGTAGTTATTATGGTGATGAAGAAAATCCTTATGACGGTTCTACAGTTCAGGTAGCGATTATGGTGGTAATTCTGATAGTGACTTTAATTCTAGTTTTAATAAAACAAATACATTTACGAGATTTGAAGATAAGTATTTAACTCCTGGCGCAAGTTGCCGCCATTCAGTTTAAATTACAGAAATAGGTACAGTACATAAGCATAGCGAACATCTCTATTTTATCACAATTTTGCCGATCATTTGCCGATCATTTTCCGATCATTTATTTGATCTTATCACATAATACAAATGCCGTAACATATCAATTTTACACAATAATAAATATAACTAATGTTTAAAATTTACAGATAACTTCATAAAAATTTAATTTTAATTAAAGAAAATTTATATAAAACATAAAATTAATAAAAATACTAATAATTATATTATAATACTAATAATTTAACCATGTTTGGTATAATATTTCAAACTGATTATCTATATTACTTTCTATTACTTCTAAAATATTTTCAATATTCTCATCATTATTATTTTCACTTAAACTATCATTATCTTCATCTTCAACTAAAGGTTTTTCATTGTCTTTTAATGGTGTAAATAATCTTTTTTTTAAGCTAGTAATATTCTTTTCAATATTTAAAGATAAATAATTAAAACAATACTCACAATTACCCTTTAATAAGTCCAAACATTGTTTATGATAGGCATGTCCACATGTTAAAACAATATTATTATTATTATTAGCTAAATTTGAATTATTACTTGATAATAATAAGCATTTTTCTGCATCACAAAATTTGTTATCAGAGGGTTTAGTTTGTGTATTCCAAGCTAATGGAAGGATTTTTACATCAACATTAATATTAAAAGTTGGAAGACTAAAATTTGGATATTTGTTTCTATTACTAATTTGTTGTGTATTTCCCATATTATGATAAATATCATCAAATAGAGATAATAAAAATAATGAAGTCTTTTTTTCTAAATAATCTAATTTAGTCTTAGAAGTAGTTGGATTTCTTAAATTAATAAAAGCTTCTTTAAAAGACAAATTATTAGTCCTTTCAGCATCAATGATTTTTGCTTTTTGAATAATTTGTTGTATAGAATTAGATTCAGCTGTTTGGTTTCTAATAGAACTATGAAAATTTTCAACAAAATAATCATTAAAAATTGGCAAATGGTTTTTTAAAATATCAATTATTGGATGATTATTTGAGGTCCAATAAAATATATCACTTAAAAATATAAGTGGTGCCTTATTATAATTATGTCTTCTTAATCTTTGAAATAGTACCCAAATTCTTACAACACCTTCTAAATATCCTTCAAAAAATCCACTTCTAAAAAGAACTGCATAAATATCTAAAGTAAGAGGTATAGAATTGTCTAATAAATCCATCATCATTCTATATTCTGCATCTTTGGAATTTTCAAAACGATTTATAACAACATTACGAATTTTTTTCCAGCCTTGAAATGTTAAGTTTAATATAAAATTGATTATAGTCTGTTTTGGTTTTTGTGATAAAACTTTTTTTTCTCCAAATAAATTATGATATAGCATCTCAAAAAAGAAATGATAGGTTTGAAATAATGTTTCTCTACTATTAAGAGATATATGAAGTGGACCAATTATAGGAATTAAACTTAATATTTCCAAAGGAATTCCAGATTCTGATCCTTTATTATTTCTTAATGTTATAGCTCTTCTAATATTTACCTGTCCTGGCCAATCACAAATTGTAGGAATAATACAATCACTTAAATAATCTTGTTCATTATTATTTTTAAGTTTCTCAAAAACCTTAAATAAAAGATTTGCACATTCAATATAATCTTTTGTACTATGTAAAGGATGTAAAACAAAATCTATTAGCTTACTATTAATCATAGATCTTAATTCTTGATGATTTTGAATACGACCATCATAATTATGAACAGTAAATAATTCCATTCTATTTTCATAAGAATCTTCTATTAAAAATTGTTTCCATATTTCATTTTGTTCATAATAACAACTATTTAATTTACTCATAAAGATTTCATTAAAATTCTTAA
Source organism: Oehlia diaphana (assembly GCA_003833135.1). NCBI lineage: Eukaryota > Fungi > Glomeromycota > Glomeromycetes > Glomerales > Glomeraceae > Oehlia > Oehlia diaphana. The sequence goes on along the minus strand of QZLH01000141.1, from coordinate 1,728 downwards.
TAATTAGTTTAGAATCAATTCCTATAGGATTATGAACTGAAGTATTGTTAGATGAGTAAGCAGATATTTTAAGAATATTTGGATTTGAATTTAATAAAATGGTTACAAAATGAAATATGTTATGTGTTTGTATTAAAGTTGGTTGATTCCTTCTGTGAATGTTATGATAATCATCAATATTAAGAAAAAACATTTTTTCAATATTTTGTAAACAATAATTATCTACAGTTTCTTGATGCTCATTTGCAATCAATAATTTTTGTTGATTTACAGTTTTCCTTGTAACTGAAAATCCTAAATTACTAAGAGTATCAATTGAAGATGCTGATGCTCCAGCAGTTTGTAAATATGATCCAATATCAACTTTGAGTCCATTGATATATTTGTTATTAATACTGGCTAAAAAATAGCATAAAGAAACCAATTTTTTCTTATTATTTTCATTTGTTTTATCACATTTAGTATTAGGATTAGTTCCAGCATATAATTCATCAAAAAAACCAATTAAATCTTTATCAGCTGTTTCTAGCATTTCTTTAAAAACTATGGGATTATAAATTGGTTTTTGATTTAAGTGATGTTGATTTTTATATAAAATATTAGACATTTTTTTAATCTTTTCACTTAAACTTACTTCATATGGAATTGATATTTGTGAAATAATCTCTTGATAATCTAGTTCTAATTGTTTTAACTCTGCTTGAGTATATAAAATATCATTCCTTAATGCATAAGTATGAGTTCCAATTTTTGTTATATTATCTTGATTATATGATTTAATTGGAATTGGTGCTTGATATTCTTCAGTTTGTAGATATTCTGGATCTTTATCAGTGTTTTTTCTACATCTATCACAAATTTTAGATTTTTCATCTAATCCTAAAACATTGATAAGTCTTTTTGGAATATTAATTAAGCTAGAATTTGTTTGTTTATTTGACTGATTAAGATAAATTTGATGTTTTGGATGAGAACAAACTTGTAGCATTTTTTGTAATCTATGATTTTCATTAAGAATAAACTTATTGTAATGGAACATACAAAGAAACATTCCACATGAAATTAACCCAATATTTGTCTCTGGAATTGATACTTTATCTCCAACTTTATAAATTCTTCCATTACATTCATTAGAATCAAATTCACAAATTCGTGTATTATTATTATTAGACATTTTAATGAATTACTAATAAAGCAAAAAAAAAATAATGATAATTCTAGCAGAATTTTGTTTAAATGTATGGGAAAACTAATAAACAAAATAATTTATTCTTGTATTTCTGAGATCAAAACAAAAAGTTTGTCCTTTTATTAGAAATATATTAATAACAAATAATTGGCTAATTTCTCTATAAGCAAAAAACCTGCATTATGGGCCGAAACCTTGCATTATTTTTTTTATAGATTATATATACTAAAAGGGATGTTCATGCAAAATTTCAAGTTTCGGATTTGCGTATTCGGCTTCGGCCTTCAATTTTTATCCAATGATCGGCCGAAACTTCAAATTATCACATATTAATAATTTAGCATATAAAAATTAAAAATTATATTATAAATTATTTTAATTTAATGTTATACAATAATAAAGGTGGCATATTTTATTTTTTTCTTATTTAGGCATTTATTTTGCTATGCACTTTTTCATAATTTAAACATTTTTTAATAAAATGAAAATTGTGATCGGCAAATGATCGGCAAAGTGATATAAAGCATGTTCGCTATGCT
>QZLH01000140.1:121768-131968 GCA_003833135.1 Oehlia diaphana | reverse complement strand
TTGGATGCTAAACATTTTTGCTAAGTATCGAACAAGGTTATCATAGTAAAATATTGAGGGGGTTCTTATTTCTTTTTGTGTAACATGTCCCGGACATTGTCCCGTGACAACACTGCTATACGGTATAGACTAGGAAACGGGAACCGTTGTAAGTCCGGAACGAAAAACTAATTTGTGATTTGTGTGACGATCACGTGGCGGACAGAGAAATTCACGTGATCGTTTTTTATTTCATAATGTCCTTCGCGCAGACAAATCACACGTCGCGCAATTCAAAAACATTTTATACAGGCTAATCTAAACGTTACTGTTACACAGAAATTTTTTAGTTTATATAGTGATTGCCGAAATCCTAAATCCTAATTCTTTTGATTTTTAAATTCTGGACAGAATCCTTATTATAGTAACATACAATTTTAATTTTAATTAAATATAGGATTTATTCTGGACGAATCCAATTAGTCAAAACATATATAATTTGTAAAACTAATTTTAAGTTCACTATTTCATTCTTTATTTGTGCATTATATATACAAATTTACCTAATAAACAATTTATTAATAAAAGAATTTGTTTAAATTAATTGATTTCTAGTTTCATCATCAAGACCTTTATGATGTACAAATTCACTTAATAATATAACAATCAAAACTGTTAAAATAATTAAATTTGTACTTATATTAGCAATAAAAGCTTGAATTTTTGATAAAAATAAAGTAGACCAAATTTGATCATGCCAAAATGCTAATATAAAACTTGTTAATGACCAAAATGTAAATGTCATTAATGCAGAATTATTAAACATTTTCATTTTTCTAATATGATATTTAAATCTTAAATTTCTTCTTTCTTCTCTTTCATCTCTGATAATATGAGTTTCTTGAAATTCTTCAATGATCTCACCTTGTCCTTGAACCAAATCAAAACTTTGCATTGTCAAATTTATAAATAATCTTCCATATATACTATATCCTATTACCAAGATTGCACATGAAATTCCGTAAGCAACTAATCTTATTGAAGTGAATACATTTAATAAAAATCTATTATCTTTCATTCTAAAATATCCTGCTAACATTGCTGATCCAGATGTTATTATAATTAACGTAATTGATATTGTCCAATATAATATTCTTATTAAATATGATGTTGGTACGCATATTGTCATATTAGTTGTTGAAGATTGATGATTAGAACAAGATGGTTGAAAAAATGGCATATGAGGTAATGTACGAAATACTCCCGCTAGATAAGTTATTACAGAAAGTTGAGCAGTTACCCATTGTGCATCTGATATCATTTCTCGATATATATAATATGTTGGAAGAACATCAATTATTAACGTTACACTGCATACAATTCTCGCTATAATAAAAATTTGAAATTAATCACATGATACTAATCTAACAAAATATTAAATGAATGATGTTTTGTTTCTTACCTATACCCCCTAGCATGGAAAATCCCAAAAATCCTTCTAATGGTGCTATTATTCCATTCGATAACAGATTTAATTCTCGATGTGCTATTAACCTCATAATTAAGATTCCCTATAAATTAAAAATAAATCAACTATTTATCATTGATTATGCAGTATAAAAATCAGTACTTACGCCAGCCAAGAGTGTGAAAATTGTTGCAGTTACTAGATTAACGTAATATGTTATTATGAAATATTGTGATTCATAACATTCGCTTATAAAGATTGGCCATCTAGTGAATAATGACGAATTTTTTTTATTAAATATATTAAATATAGAATTAAAGAGTGTAAAATTATCAGTGATCAATATTTTACTTACTGACAATACATTTTACCATTAATTAAATTTATAGGTTGAGATCGATTCATTTTTTTATAAAAATAATTATTTTTATTTTCTTTTATTTTATTTTGTGCTATTTGTATTTATATAACAATTTTTTTTTTTTAATAACGTAGTTGATAGAAATATAGAATGATTGAGCCTATTTATGCGTATTAAGTGTAGTGTAGAAAGAAGATTTTTATTCTGGATTTTTCACTGGTTATTTATATTAGAACGACACCTTAATTTAATTTTTTTCGACCAAACCGAAAAAGTAGATTATGAATTAATACTATTTGTTTTGTTGATATTTATGTTGTGTAATTGATATTTATATGTGGGTGTGAAACCCGCAAGCTAATTTGTGTAACGAAGTTTAAAATTTACTATACGGCATAATCGATTGCGCCAAAAAACATTTATCTTGCAGTAATGACAACATTATTTTCTAAATATTTTATTTATTTATTTATTTATTTATTTTTTGACAATAACAATATACAATTACAAACGCACACGCACTGTTAACAGCCGCATTTATTAACTTTTTACCAAATAAAAAATAAACCAATTAAATTATATTGAGAATCGATCCTAATGTTTACATAACAGATATTCGAAATTAGTTTTCGCCTGTAAGGCTGAAACATTATAAAGTTATCAATAATTTTTCATTTTCCTTGTATAATTTATGTATTTTAATACATAATCTAATGTAAAATACATTTTGAATTATGCAATACTCATAATAAGTCAATATTAAAGTTGATTGAGTCTTTTAAGATTATTGTTCATTATCATTAAATAAGTTAATAATACTCTATATATTAATGAATTGAATTGCAACTTTTATTCAAATATAAATTTATTAAAGAAATTACGATTTATGTTAATCTTATCCGATATGCCAATGGAACCACTCCAACCAATTTAATATGAAATATATTTGTTACAATAGTGATGAAATTTTTATGTAGATCGATCCATGTATGGATTAGTTCGAAATATGTGGAATTCCTACGCCGAAAATATCACGTGTTTTGTCACTTTCCATGTGGATTTTTAGTGGACCTGCATATGTTCTTTTTTTATAAAAAATTTACTAATCTAGATTCTCCAATAAAAATTTAATATTTTAAACTTACTATATTTAGATTCTTCAACAGAAAATAAATACTTTTAAAACCTTCACTTAAATTTACCAATAAAATTTTAATATTTAAACTTTCACAAAAATAAATATTGCGTAATAATACTTTATAAAATTTGATAGTAAATATTAAAGATATAAATATATTTGTTATTATGCAGACGTTCAAGATTCATGTTCCATATGAAAAGCATAGTAAATGTGTGATAATAATCTATATGACGTAATGCGTCAAAAATATCTAAGATATTTACGTTTACGTAATAATAATTTATCTAAAAAATATCAGTATGTTAAAAAAAAAACATGGTCCTATTTGGCTGCATAATAATAAATATACTGTAAAATTGGGAACATTATTAATAATTGGATGCATCATTTCAATTTCCTTTTTTGAATTTGTGTTCTGTCAATCTTAAATAAACAGCTAAACCAAAAATAGTTAGTATGATCACAATATGATGTTAAATTCGTTCCATTTTTTTTTCCATTTGAAAAAATCAAAAAATTCTAGATTTTAATGACGAAAGTCCACAAATTTAATTTTCGATTATTTAATTTACAATTTTTTTCTTAGTCATACATTACGTAATAATAGTATTTATCAGTTATTATTATTTTAGTTGGGTTAAATCTTATTGAGAATATCATTATTTTGTACTACATTTCAATATTTGCTTAAATTTCGTAGTGCTTATGTCGATCATATCATGAGTTCATAAAATGAATGTGAATTCGCGGCTAAATTCAATGAAATTTATTTTTAATTGTATCAAATAACTAACCTTTTTAATAGGAAAGACAGTATGGGTGTACGATATTAACGTACAAACTGGCTCGAGTTTTGGAGTTATGCACTTACATGCGACAGCGTTAATGTAATTCCGGCCAATTCGTACGTTAATATCGTACACCCTCACTGTATATTAAGGAACCCCTTTTAATAGATACGATCAATAAAAAGGATTATGCGATAACAATTAATTTTATTTGAATATTCAAATTAGTAAGAAAGAAATTATGTTTTTTAACGATTAATATTTTTATTTAAAAAATCCAAATTAGTAAGAATAACCATATATATCATATATTATGATCATTACCTGCATATGTAACATAAACATTAATCGGATGATTTTATAGAGTTTGATTAAAAAATTTTTTTAAAATTTAGGTTGATTGAAATAATTTTCTTTAAATTTGTTTTTATTGTTGTATTTATTGTAATGAGTAAATTTAGTAAATAATATTACTAAAATAAATAAATAAATAAATAAGTAAATAAAACTGATAAATTCCTTATTCGTTGTTATAAAACGCGATATATTATATGTTACACTCCCAAGAAAATCAAAACTCGACGTAACTAAAATTTTTCTCCGCCAATTGGGATCTAATGATTAGACTGATTATACTGATTTTTTTTTTTTTTGTGAAGGAACAAAGAATCCAAGAATTATCACTAGCCATAATCGTACAATAATATGACTAGTTATGTTTCAAAATTTCATTCAGAAATCAAGCACTTATCTTTCAATTAGGGAAATATATTTATAATTTCACAAAAAAAATATTATATTTATAATTTCGGAGATTGTGAAATCCATATTTTTGGGAATCAAATGATTAAACGAAGAAAATTTGGTTAATATGAAGTACAAACTTTAATTAGTTAAAATAGTTATTGAAAAGTGCAAAGTTTTTATTTTACAATTCAAGAAATCAAATTTATTAAACCACAAATATTTCAATTGAAAAAATTTTTTTAATACCAATCATAATTAAGATGTGAATAATTATAAATATTGATCATCAATAAACAACAAAAAAAAATTGATATAAAATCAATATATTTAATACCTTTCGGTTTTTATGCTCACCAAGAAATTTAAAAATATGGCAATGATAATATTATTATTTATATTATTACTCCAATACTTGATAGTAAAAAAATTAATTTACAAATACCAAAGGTATTGACATTTTAATTTATTTATTTAATTGTTTTTTTTTTTTTTTTTTGGTTTGATTTAATAATTAAATTTAAAATTTTTTTTTTTCAGTTTTGTAATTTTAATAATCCCGGTAGTAATTAATTTTGTACTTATAGTAAAAACTACTTTTGATGATGATAATTTCGAATTGGTTTAAAAAAAGTAGACCAAAAGCTTTATTATATACAATATGTGGTATAATTGATATTGAAACTTTAAGTATATGTCCGCTTTGTTTATTTAAAGAAATTGGTTCATCTAAAGAACATGGGTCATCTGAAGAAATTGGTTCGTCTAAAGAATTAAGTTCATATGAAGAAATTGTTGGCTATACTAATTTTCGCCCCAGGTTCCCATTGGATCCGATGTGGAGTTGGCTCGGATTCTATGTAATGACGACAGAAGACATGGATCCGGATGATAAAAAATTCCAGATGTTGATCAATCGGACCCGGTTCACAAGCCAGAATCAATGGAACTAGGGGCGAAAATTAGTATAGCCCCAGTAAGTTAAGCGTAATTTTTTGCCATAATTTTGGTTAATTTCAATGTTTTTTTTAATTAGGTTATATATAAACTTTTAATTGTCAATTACGATATTATTCCATTTGTAACACTTACTATAAGTTCTTTAATCATTATTAGTGGAGTTTTTAGTAAATTAAGTGCTATTGTTGACATGAAAAATAGCAGTATTCATAGTATTCATGACGAGAAAAATGAGACAAAATAATCAGGTGACACTGCCAATCGTTCAATCGTTATAAAGTACTTTTAGTGAGATTATTAATAGATTTCAAGAAAGTTTATGGTTATATCTTAAAAATAAAATTTTTAGTTTTTTTTTAATATTTTTAATATTTTAAAATAATGCGAATCGTCACTCAATAGGAGAAATTTAATAATTCCGATTTACGCTAAAATCCCTTTTTACTGGATCATCTCATGTGATATGACATGCAAATGTGGTGGTGTCAATCCTGGCTAAGCCACTTGCAGAGTTTCAAAATTAATTATAGATTACCGATGCCCGATCATTTTCTCCTATTCTATTCCGAACTATCACTTATAAATATTATTCCTATTTAATAAAAGGTCATTCTTTATTTTATACTTATTAAATAAGAAATAATAAATTATTTCTTCTTTCATTCTACACAATAATTAATAATTTATTCGGCATGAAGTGCCAAGTAACTGTTACTCGATGTCATGGCCGAAAGAACTGAAAATGTATAGAAGTCACAGACGGCAAATAGTTATTGGATGGGAAAAAGAGATATCAGTCGAAGACTGACATCCTATAAGTCATTACTCATTAGGAATACTGCGGTGACCAATAGGAATTAACGTTTACAATAAATCAAATTATTGTTCCGTCAGTCGATTAAGAATATGTGGGATTTTTAATGACCGATATTTTTATGAGACATCCAATATTGAAAATGTTATTAGTCAGTAAGTATATTAACTCAAGTATTATCCTGACAAAGCTTGGAAAATTAAATCTATTATTTTAGTATTTTATTCTGCAATAATAGCCCTGTTCATGTCGCATTTTTCGGTCAGATTTAAGTTAATTTTGATTTGGGCTGATCAGTTTGTACAATGCAACCATTTTATGAACTTTTAGCCCAATTTTTTTTTGGTTTTTTTGGTCGAACGCCAAAAAATAACCAACCAAAATTAGATAATCTTTGTTTACGTGACATTTAAGAAAAAAAATATATATCAATATAAGGAGTCGAACTAAATTTCAATCTAAAGCAGTTCAATTTGCGATCGAAAATAAAAATTTTATTGGATAATTTTTGTACAACAAAATCCGACCGAAAAATGTAAATGAACAGGGCTAATGAGTCGTAAAAAATTCAATTCTGATGGATCTTACAATATTAATGAAAGTGATCACTTGAAAGACGAGATAAAATTTCTTTTACAATATTTAGTGATTTAATTGGAATCTTTCCTGAAAGAAAATTCGCTCTTTCATCAAATAAGCATTAAAGGGTTCACGGTAAAAATTAAGTTGAAATCAGCCTTGGGAATTGTATTTGTAACGGTGATTGTTACAGCAATACCAGATGGAAACATTATAATAAAGTAATAAAAGCATTTATTAGCCGATTTTCTTATCGATGAATACTATTTATTATTTAGTTATTTTGGCGTCGATATCGAATTGACCATTCGGCTCTCATTTTTAATACTTATTTCAATTAAAAAGTCTTTGAGTGATTGTACTACTTTTAAATATTTCTTTTCGACTTTGAAGTATCAATAATGAGACAACATTGATATTTTTTAATACATGGTACAAGGTATAATTTTTTCTTAAAAAAGACCTTTTCACGACGAGAAGGAAGAGTTGAATTAAAGTCATAAATTATATATATATATATATATAATATTTAAGGTCCAAACATCGATATCAATGATTGTGCCTAAAAATTGGTTAGAAAATAAGCAAATGAAAATCAAAATTGATATAAATTGAAATGAAATTTTATCTTTTAAATGATATATCAGAATAATCAAAATACTATTTTTTTCATCAACCAATAGCTTTAAAATATTTTCATCAACTGACACTTCTGATTTATCAATATGATAAGTGATATTAGAAAGTAAATGATGTATTAAAAGATTAAAAATCTTATTCAAAATATCACTAAACAAGTAAAGGAAAATTGGTAAATAAATTATGTAATGAAAAATAAGCAAATTTACAATAGGCTCATTTGTATTAACATGATAATATACTACGACCCTCCAACATCAAAGTCTCACCATATAAGCATAACCATTCTTTTTCACATTTTCAATGCTAGGAAGTAGGAACTATGATGTTAATTAGTTAATATTCAATAATATTATAATTTCAAAAAATTAGTAATTATTTATTATTAAATTTATTTTCATTGGATCTTTTCATAATATTAAATAACTTGGAATTAATCTTTTTTTGAATATTTCTTTTAACTTGCTTCTGTTTCTATTTTGACTTATCAATTCTTTCAACTGTAATTGTATAAGTATTATTAATGAAAATGATAAAATAGTGTTACGTATAACGGATGATATCATATGCTATGCTGCTGACTTAATTTAGTGTTTGTCTAGCTCTCAGTACGCTAACGCTGTAACCATTGAAGGATATAGTCAGGAGATTATTCGCTCAGGTGTAAATAAATGATATATTTTTATGATTGCAAAAGTGAAAACCCCGAAAAACTTGATTTTAAATAATGTGATTGAGTTTTTTATAAGTACTGTTTTTTTGATAATTGTTACTAGAAAGGAATCTTACAAATAATAATTATGAGGCATAATTTATTTATTTTTTTTTTTTGGACCATATTTTAAAATATATAAAATATATAATAAACGAAATGCGGTTTATTTTGAACTTGTTCGTTTCTATTCGTTTATAAAAAAAAAACATATGACATATTCGAATTTACAATTATTATTTTTAACCATACATACTTAAAATAATAATATTCAGTATAATATGTATAATATAATAAAAATTTTTTTTCAAACTTCTCATTTTATTGAAAAAAATAGATAGGTTTTAAATACAGCTATTACATACCAAAATGCCTATTAATAAAACTAAGTACAAATATGAGGCATGAAAAAGGGAAATAAGGGAAAAAGAACTCATAGATTTTTAATAAGTTATAAGTCAATTATTGGCTAAATATTGGTGGGAAGAAAATTTTTCTGAAGAATTTTTTCGACCACTACTGTACATCCCTCATATCTCTCCAATATATTTCATTCTTTTGAACATTTATCATTATCTATACGTCATTATCAATTCTTCTTTATATACTCAATAGAATCTATGTCAGGATAGCGATGTCTGACACCACAAAACCAATCAATTATTTCGATCAACATCACGGAAATAATTGCATTCGGACCCCATTTCTGCCAATATCATCCAATCTGGACGTACAGTATATCATCTCTACATTCATCTATTTCATCTTCTGTATATTCTTAATTGTAATTATTTATATTCTCTTTTTTCTTATTCTTTACTTTATAAAATAATCTATTTGGTAAATACTATTTTTCCTATCTTAGTAAAAAGTTTAAGCAGGTTGATTATCTATTTTTAAACTGTAGTGATGAATGTGCGAAAATTTTATTCAGCATTTTGATCAGAAAGATCAATGATTTGATATTCAAATAACTGATGTGTGAAATTATCAATTTTATTTATAATCTCATGCATTTCGCTTATTTTGTCTTCGTCTCCCAATAGTTTAATCATAAAATCATTCATAATATGATAATAATCAATCTCAAAAAATAAAAATTCAATTATAAAATTATAATTTATAAATTCTAGCATAAAAAAAATAACTTTTTTGGATTTTAACCATGATAAGACCCATATTATTATTAAATACCAAAATATCTGTAAAACCATATTTCAGATGTTCTTTTTTTTCTATATACAATTAATTGGACTCTAGATATAATTGGATCAAGCAACAGCTGAACAATGCTATGTTTTGGCAAATTATAACGGTAAGATTAAGTAACATTACTAGAGTTATGAATAAAAAATATTGAAATTTTTTTTTTGCATTTGGATATAAGTATAATTGTATTTGAGTATTCCAAATTCCAAATGAAATGCCTTATATTTTTACATTTATTAAAATTAATTTGTAAATTTCATGCTCTACTGAATTTATTTTATAATTAGAATTCTCCTTAATTAAAGTTGTGCTATATCTTTAATCCAAGGTTCCAAGCAGATGTGAGATGAGTAAAAAATTCCATGTAATTAAATAATAACCTATAAAACTACTAATTAACTATGGAAAAGTTTTTTATTATTTACGAACTTATTTATTAAAATTAAGAAATATGATCAACAGCTTCTTCTGAAGTACAATTTCTGATATTACTCAATTCTCCATAAAATCCATGATGAGTTTTAATCTTATCCATATAAATTTATGTATGTATAGCATCTATATCATTCTGATACATTTCAACATGAAATGCTGATTGATTTAATATTTTAACTAAGATAATAATTTAAACATTTTTGCTCTACTTGATCAACAATATACTGTATTTCTGGTATATATAAGCAAGATGTTGTGCCCCAAGTTGATGATCTGCCCCAAATCTAAATTTCAATTTGGGGCGATCCAACTTAAAATTTCAAATTGGGGCAATACAATTTTATTGCCCAAATTTTAAATTGGGGCAAATT
>QZLH01000140.1:71114-115457 GCA_003833135.1 Oehlia diaphana | reverse complement strand
AAATTTCAAGTTGGATTGCCCAAAATTGAAATTTCAATTTCGGGCAAAATGGATCTGCCCCAATTTTAAATTGGGGCAGATCACAACTTGGGGCACAACAAAGATGTCAGAATTAAATGGAGTATATGAAATTGCTGCATTCACTTTTTTAGTTATCTTTTTTGATATACTTTTTAAACTAGTATTATCATTAAAATCATCAAAATATTTGTATAACATTTCAAAAGGTTGTTCATGTAAATTGTATCTTCTTTCCATAGACCCATAAGTAGGATATCATAAACCAAGACCACCTTAGTTATTAATTGGTTAATAACCTGTCATCAACTTTTTTTTAGCTTAAAAAAGAATTATCTTGCTGTAGCTCTAATTTCAATAGTTATGAGATTATAAGTAGTATTATTTGTAAAAAAAAAAAATATTTAATAATCCTAAAAGTATTTCCAATAGAATAATTTTTTTTAATATTATCAATATTAATGGAAGATTTTTAACTTCTTGAAATGTGATAGTATATTTTTTAGAAGGCCATTAAATTTCTTCTTCATAATACTGATTTGTATAAATTAAATGCTCTTTATATTCTTTACAAGGTATAGAAGAAAAGATCTGATTATAAAATTTTCTAAAATAACCATTAATTCTAACAATAGTTAGATTCTTATATTATATTAGATGGAGAATGATTTTGTCAGTGGTTGTAACATTCCACATATACGTTCCATAGGAAACTGCTATGTGACCAATATGATCCAGTATTATAAAAGGTAAAATAGAAATGAATATTGATAAAAGAAGAAGTGTATTTATATATAAGTAAATATTAAAATATTGCTCTTGATTTTGACATGAAGTATTTGAGCAATGACAGGTCATTATAATAAAAGAATATAAGTTTAATGAAAGCAGTGTTAGAAAAGTTATAGAAAAGCACCAGAAAGTATTGCAAGGGAGTGAGGAAAATAGATATATATATAAATAGATAGAATATGAAGAAAATAAATAGTTTTACTTGTATAATTTAATAATATTTCATTTAATTTGTTTTTAAAAGAAGGAAAATTTTACTTCTTTCTTTTGTTATTTTTTATAAAAGAATAATCTTTAGTTATTATAGATAACTATTTCACATGTTTCATCAATATACTTATTATATTCAAATATCTTTGCTCGTCAGTGATGGCTTTGAGACTTTTTATATATCTGTCTATCTTTGCATCATACGGTTCTATACCGCATCGGTTTAGGAAGTCAACAATATTCCAGATGTTGATAGTATGTTCCACTAGATAGAGGTATAATAATATTATTCATAATATTTGAAATTAGAATAGAATCATTCTATAGATTTTCTCTTAATGTACTTTGACTTTCTATACTTTTCTTCTGATCTGATACCAAGATGATATTTTCATTTAATTAGTAATAGAAGTGATAATAGCAACAGCAGAAGCAATAGCAGCCACATTATAGAATCTTTAACAATAATAATATTTTTTAGATACTTTATATATCTATAATCATATAGCTATTTTTCATACTAATCTTCAAACTATAAATGCCAATCTATCAAGATCAGAAATGCTAATATTATTCAAGGACTGAGAAGTTGTCGCTGTAATTTCCTAAAAATTCGTATAGTATTTTGTGTACTACCTGGGTAAAATAACGAATTGCCAAAATTCTCTAAATCTGGGATTCTCTAATAATCCTAAATTCTGATCTTCTGGTGCATAGTAGTAGTAGCAATATATAGTGATATTATAAATATCAATACATTCTATTGGTTGTGTAAATACCATTTACTAATTGGTTATTTTCTCTTCATTAATATTGATACCATAATTACTTAGAGAATTTTTAGTTTAAAAGTAGAGTTCTGCATTTAATTTTTCTATTTCTAAATTTTTTTATTTCTAAACAATATTTTCTTTTAACTTTTCTTTGATGGAGAACTTCTGCCTGCACATCTTAAAATTCTTTTGTACTGCTTTTAAATACCATTCATTTACATCCTGAAAGTCCTTTTTTATTTTGCTAACTGCTAGTGGGATGAATTATATTTCTTCTTTGTTAAGAGTAACCCATAATTCTGCAGAGAAATTTTTGCTTGAGAATATAGCTCTTCTGCATACCACTTATTCTGTTCTAAACAAAAATTCTTTCTCTTTAGTCGCTCTACATTTTTTCCAATTTATTTGTATCATCTTGTTGATGCAAATTTTTGCTTTGAAAATTCCAATATTGTATTATGATCAGGAATATTAAAAGTGACATTTAAAATTCCATGTCCCTTCATATTATTAAAAATGTCTTATTTATTTTATTCCATGTATACAATGTATTATGTCATATTATCTAATATTGAATATCTTGACATTAATATTCATTCTTCGTCACTTAGTGGTCGTTTGCATCTTCTAGTCAAATAAATATACTTGCTGCCTTTTTTAAAAATTTTGTACACTTCTTGATGGCCAATTTAAATCAATATTAGTTATTAAGAATATATGTATCGCTTCAACTGATTTATATATTCTACGAAAAATGGCTTCCCTTGTTTGATGCTCCTCATTTTTTTTATAAGTATATATGGAGTTTTTTTCTCACTTAACCATTAGATTTAACAAGTTAGATAATAATTAAATGTGATTTTTTTTTTCAATTTCTTTGTTAAATTTGAAAAATTTCCTTCAATAATTTTTGTAATTTATATATTTTTTTTAGAATTATTTTTATTTTTTTGTTTTTTTGCATATTATTTAATAAATTTTTAAAAATGGGTTCTTTTTTATTTTCTGTTAATACTTTAATCATGCATATCAGGAGAGTGTATTTTGAAAATCAAATATAGTATATCAATTATGATCAATTGAATCTTCATATGAGAAGTGAGAAAATACTTGTGTATGATATATCATATTAATAAATGATAACTTTATCTGAATGTATAATGTTCTTGATTTTCAGTTGTTTGATGATATAGTGAAATGAAGGTGATGTAATTGATTAACTCTGGTGAAAAGTGGATCATAATATATATTCCAAAGTAATAAGTTTTGATATCTCTTTTTTTTTGTATCATTTTTTTAAAAAATATTAAAATAAAAAATTTAATACTTTTGAAATCTTGAAAATTTTCAATAAATATCTTACAGTAAAAACTTTTAACCATCAGCATAATTTTGCCGGAATGGGAGCCAATTTTTCATGGACTTCATCCATATGTCCACATATTGCATATTCTTGTGCTTTAATCAAGGATGGTGTGAAATATTTAAAAAATAAAAAAGTAAAAAATATTTAAAATATTAAATTAACTATTTAAAGTTATATGTGATTCATATATACTTATATTATTTGTCTTAAATAACTAGAATTATTAGTACTTAATAACAAAGTTGGTGATGATATAATATCACTTTTAATAAATTATGATTGTTGTAATTTTTAATATAATAATTTTTTGAAAATATAATAAAAATATGAGAGAAGAAAATTATATTTTTAATCAAGTTATCAGATTCATCTCTATTTTATTTATAGTTTTTTTATAAACTCTTAAGACAATATAGAAAACATTAAATTATGAATTTAATCATCAAAATATGTAGTATAATAAGTTAAATGTTTGTAAATAAACATTAATAGTAACTTGTTGATTTAAGCCTAATATGCTCTAATTTCAGCATTTAAACAACTTTTTTTTTGTTTGATTATTGAATTCAGGCATTGGAATATTGATAGTAATGATATGTATTTTAAATCAATGCATTCTTGTCTATCTTATTAAAAGTAAGGAAGTATAAATTTACATTCATCTCTGATGAGTATTAATGTAATATTAATAAATAAAAATACTTTGTAATATAAACTATCACTCCTAATGGAGACAGACCATAATGGAGTTTCAATTTCAAGTTCCACAATTATGATATCAATAAGAACTTGTGACTGAATGCCCCAGAAAAATCAATTCAATGTATCAGTCGTAAGTGTGATAATCCTGCTGAAAATATTAAATTCTTCTAAGACACGCATGATTTCTTGTGCGATAATTACTCCAGAATGTTTAATTGCAAAAGGAATAATGTCAAGAAGAAAATTACAAAGATTCCAACCGGAATCTATGTAGTGAATGGTCAGTCTAACTGACTTATCGAGTATAGTATCATCTACTCGCTCAAGCTGGTTTAAACTCTAGTCTGTTGTACCAAATGACAAACTAAATAAGATTAATAATGGATGATATTTCCAAAGAAAGTAATGAACTCATTTGTCTATGATAGAAAAGGCCTTTAATCTGAAAGGTCATGGCTGCTTAAATGTTGTTTGCAAAGTTGCGGCTGACCTGCTTAAGCTGGTCTTTAATGGTGGTGATTTGATCATCAAAGATCTTTGGATAAGGTGTATGATATGTATTATCTATCCATTTGATGATGTAGTGAGGCATATCAAGCAATACATTAGTACTCATGTATTACCATTTTATAAAAAGTGTGAGCACGTAAATATGTAAATGATTTTAAAATTATTAATCTTCCCCCTTTTTTTTATATCTTTTTATATAATGCTAAGTGGCTGTGTTCTGTATAATTCATATTTACTGAAACATTACTGAAGCTACACAGCCTCAAGATATTACTGATTATTTTAGTTTTTTATTTCTTAATTTTTCTAATAATAATATTTTCTAGTATCCATTTCTTTCATATTATAAGAAAACATATTTGGTTTTGCATATTTACAGAAATGATGTGAATAAAATTATTTTTCGAACTATTATCTAGCATGAAAACAACCAATAGAACTGCTAAATTATCTATGGTAAGAAGGTAATCTATTGCGATCATTATCATTATTAACATGTGAAAGGCTGAAGGATTTTTGATCTTTCATTCCAGGTGGCTATGCTTTGTATAATTCATTAAACTGCTACACAACACTTTATTACAAGTATTCATGGTTTTCTTTTTTTAAGGCTTTTTTTTTAATTTCATAAACTTCCAAATAAAATTTAATTGGTTAAGGTAACCTATCCTTACGGATGGCAAAATGTCGAATAAAATTATTTCATCTTTGATCTATAAAACATAAATTTTGTATAAATTAGAATCATTAATTTAGTCCATTAATTATTCACATATAAAGAAATAAATCACTAGAATGCAAGAAAGAAGAGAGAGAAGTTCAGTCGCTATATATATTATTGATTGATTTTTTCTTTTTATTTATTTTAACTTTATTTATGTGAACATGTGAAAGATTTCAAAAATAATTGATCTTCCTAGTAGGTGTAGAAGGTGGCTATGTTTTGTGGAATTTACGCAATTGCAGCCATACGGGCCTTTTCACTTTAAGTTAAAGCTGATATTTATAGATAACCTGAAACATTCGAATAAAACTATTACACGTGTAAATAATAAATCACTTTCAATTAGTTATTTGGTGCAACAAAAAATACTTTGCGCTATCCGATTAAATATCTGATAAAAATAATAAAGTACATTTATCGAGAGTGAAATATAATATGCATTACGCGATATTTATGTCAAAATAGAAGCATAATATAAAACATTAGATCAAAAATATAACGAATATATAAATCAAAAAAAGTATAAAATTTCCCTTGATATTATGCATTTTAATAGAGATATGTACTGTAATTTTAGGATTAATGAAACTATTGTATACTAATAAATAGTTATTGGATGGGATATCGGTCGAAGACCGATATTCCCATCCAATAACTGAGTTATAGTTCGGTCATTAGGAATACTGCGGTAACAAATAGGAATTAACATTACTAATACTGATTTCAATATTGGATGTTTCATAAAAATATCGGTTAGTAAAATCCCGCATATTCCTAATCGACTGAACAATAGCTTTATTTATAGCATTGTCGAGTAGCTATTATTTAGTGGAAATTTTATCTAATTATATTTTATAATTCGTAAAAACGTTAATAACGTTAATAGTAAATTAATGTTAATATGTTAATAATAACTATAATTTATTAATATTCTTATCGCTTAATTCCACTGAAGTGAAATAAGTTACACGTGAATAAATATAATAAAACTATACCAATTAATTTACCGTTACATTTGTTCATAATTAACTACAATGTATAATTTAATCATAAATTTGCTAAATGCCATCTTCAACCAATTCAATACACCACTATAAAATTTTAATTATAATTTCAATGATATAGTAAAAATATTTATAAAACTTTAACAAATAAACATACCTCATCATTTCCATCAATTCTTTCATTATGACCGACAACTTCTTGATAAGTTTTATTATCATTGGTAAATGTGAATTCATGGCTTCGTAAAATATAATTTCCAGAATTCTTCAAAGTAATTATATCTTTTGATAGTATACAATCATTATTATTTTTTGCTGAATTAGTCGCCATGAGTTGACATCTTGTCTCATTCTTAAAGGATGTAATGGATACTATAATGTAATACAATATATATATATATACATATTATTTATTTATGGATAAAATAATAAACAAAAATGTACACATTTATACATACCTTCAGCATTTTGAGTTACAGGAGATTTATAACTTTGGTCTATATCTACCTTTTTTCCAGTGGTTTTATGAAACAAATAAAAAGTATTTCCGTACAATACAGGTTCAGATTCAGAAGGCTTATCTGGTAATTTATCAGCTGTGGAAATAACCCATATAGAATTAAGTACAAGAAATGTTTGTTCCACAAATACCTAAAATTTTTTTAAGAATTATTAGTCAACAAATAAATTATTAATAATAATAATAAATAAATACAATGTTATATACAGTATATACAAGTTATTACTACTAACAATTGGACATTTTGAACCTTTTTGATATTTTATATCACCACAACAAGATAAATATTTTCCAGTTGCAACATGTTTTAAAGCAATACATGAACCATTATTAATTTTTTCTTTTAATAAACTTTGATCAAAATATTTTAATAATTCTTTCATTGAATTAATATTTTTTAAATTATCATAAATAAATCTATGTTGAATAGAACATGTTGATAATGCATTCATAAATAATCTCTTTTGTTCTTCAAATTCATTAATTTCTGCTTCATAACAAAGTTGATGAAAATTATTTAAATTTTTTAAAATTTCTTCTTCATTTTTAAATTTATCATTGTCAAATTTTAATCTTTTTAATCTTCTTTTGACAGAATTTTTATAAGATTCAAAAGAAATATCTGATTTTATAATATTTATAACTTCATTAAAAGAATTTGCTTCAGAAACATTAATCGACGGATGAATTAACGTTTTGCAAAATTTTAATATATTTTCATCTATTGTAATATTATTTTGATAACAGAATGATTTTAATTTATTTAACCACACTTCTGGATGCCCAGTTCCATTGTATATTTCAGGTTCCATCGTAAAGAAGCATAGTTTATTGAACATAAACATTTATTGTTCAATATATATATATGGTAACGTGTATTGGTACAATGGTATCATTGGTACCACAACGGAATATAAAACTCCGAGTAATCATCGTAAAAAGAGCGCCCCACGTGACAAATATGCGACAAATAGCTGAAAAAGAAATTCACGACAAAAATGTCACGTGAATTTTCGTGACAAAAGTTTCGCTGCGCCATGAAACGGATGATACGATTAATACGCATAGTGTCGTCCTCTACATAATTGCATTGTACTGTACCTCATACTAAATTATACTGCTGATGGAATTTAATTCCATTTTTTAGTTTGGACGACAATTAATATAATTGGATTTGGACAGATATCCAATTGGATGTCCGGAGAATATACGCCTTTATTTTAAACTTAAAATAAAAATACTCCGGGTAATACCCTATTTAAAAAAAATTGAAATTATATCCGAATGGAACATGGCCAAAATTAACCAGAATTAGCTTAATTCTATCAGAATTAAAATTTTTTATCCACGTATTATTCCATTAATAAAGGAAGCCGAAAGGGAATCTTCGTAGTCAGTACGAATTAATCATTACATATTAATAAAACCAAAATAGCTTCCATGTTGTTACTATTATAAAAGGCAAATGCAAAAGGCATTTATTTATATATAAGATTTTTATATATATCACCTTCCCGAGAATTTGAACTAATATTAAGTAACAAAGCATCTTTTAATAATGTATCTCTTAATAAATTTGTATTATCTATAATCCTGATAAAAAAACCAATATACAATATCCACTATATTCCATTATATATGAGTCCTCTTCAAATTATTTACTTTCATACAGTTCAATACACCACTGTATTAAATTAAAAATTTAGAAAATTAAAGTAAAAAAAATACCATAATCAATGATACTTTACCATATCGTTCAAATCAATTCTTCCTTCATGTCCCACAACTTCCTGATATGTTTCATTATCAATAGTAAAAGGAAATGCATGACTGTGTAATATAAAGTTGTCTACCTCGTCACGTAGATTTATTATCTCTTTCGATTTTATAAAAATTTTATTGTTATTTGTTGAATCACTATTTATAAAATACGGATTATAATAAGCATCGGAACAGCTTACTGTAATATATAAGTTATTATTGATTATTACATATTTATAATTTTATAAATAATTAAACAATCTATATAAAGTATTGTACCTTCCCAATTTCCAGTTGAAGGAGATTTAGATTCATTGGATATTATCAAATTTTTATCGGTAGCTTCGTTCATTAAACAAATTTTACTTCCATAAGTAATCGGATTACCTCCATTTTTTTGATCAGGGTCCAAAACGATCCATAAAGAATTTGGATCGAATAAAGTTCGATTAGCGTAAACCTTTAATAAATATAATTTAATATTAAAATGAATTAAAAAAAAAATATTTACAAGAAAACTTACGTACAATATTATTTGTAGAACCCGTTATATACCGTACATCACAACTCGTCAAATATCTTCTAGTTAAGTCATGTCTTAAAGTAATACGTGAACCAAAATGAATTAATTTTCGTTTTCTTAAAACGCTTTGATTAAAATATATGATTAAATCATTTAAAGATCTGATTTTTTCTAAATTATTATTAATAAAATAATAATAAAAAGAATCTTTAGAAAATTTCTTTAATAATAATCTTTTTTGTTCCTTCACATCATTAATTTCTGCTTCATAACAATACTCTCTAAATATATTAATGAATTGAGTATGATCCTCATCTTCGGGATCAAATTTTAACATTTGTAATTTTTCTTTAACGGAATATTTAAATAAGGTAAAGAGAGTATCAGTTTTTAAAATATTTAAAATTTCTTCAAAGGTATTCGCTTTAGATACGTTAATCGAAGGATGAATCATTGATTTACAAAATTCTAGAATATCTCTATCTTTCGTAATTTGATTTTTATAACAAAATATTTTAATATTATTTAACCATACTTCTGGATGTATTTTTTCATCGTATTTTACAAGTTCCATGATTTTAAATTTTTTTTTTTTTTTTTTTTTTTTTTTTTTTTTTTTTTTTTTTTTTTTTTTTTTTTTTTTTTTTTTTTTTTAACTTATCCACCTATTTATATAAACTATTTGTATTACAGTCATTGATATAATTAAGGTCTGTTGGTTGCCATTTGCTATATCAAGACTATGTGATGTAATCAAACTAACCATCCTAAAGTCCGCAGAAATGACATCGAAATGACATTTTGTCATATATGTCATATATTGTGAAGCTAAAAGTAGGTCAGAATTAGGACGAGTAAACTTACGAAACTCATTTAGTCATTTTGAGGTCACTCACTACACTATATCACTCATGATAATTAGTTGATGTGATCAATTATAAAAACACTAGAACGATATTACTTATGAATTTTGTCACCACGATTAAAATTGGTTTATCAAAAAATTTATTATTTTAAAAAAAAGTTAATCAATATTTCACAATAAATATGAATTAATATAATTAGGTTTGTTCAATAAAATTACGGCAATTAGAGTTATTCATTTTCAAATAATTCAATACACCACTGAAATGGGA
Organism: Oehlia diaphana; assembly: GCA_003833135.1. Classification (NCBI taxonomy): domain Eukaryota; kingdom Fungi; phylum Glomeromycota; class Glomeromycetes; order Glomerales; family Glomeraceae; genus Oehlia; species Oehlia diaphana. The sequence continues at coordinate 105,418 of QZLH01000140.1, read as the reverse complement.
AAATCATTTTAATAATATAAAAAAGAACATGGCCAATTTTAATTACGCACTATACCTTATCATTCCCGTCAATTCTTCCTCCATGCCCAACAACTTCTTGATATGTTTCATTATCAATAGTAAAAGTAAATTCATGACTACGTAATATAAAGTCGTCATCCAAATCACGTATATTTATTATTTCTTTCGATTTTATATAAGTATCATTGTTATTTGTTGAATTACTTTCTATCAAATGCCTATATCGATTACGAGTACAACTTACTGTAATATGAAAAAATAATTAATTAACATAATAATTCTAATAAATGACTGAATATGCTAGGTGTACTGTACCTTCCCAATTTCCAGTTGAAGGCGATTTGTAATTATTAGATATAACCATGCTTTCGTTAACACCTTTATTTAAAAAATATACTTTGCTTTTTCCATAAATAATCGGATTGCTTCCATTTTCAAAATCTGAAACGATCCATAAAGAATTCGGATTGGATAGAGTTTGGCTAGCGAAAACCTTAATCGATATAATTTTTTTAACATTAAATTATAAAAAAAAAATATGATAAGATTATTACATACAATAGATCTATTAGAGCCCATTTTATAATGCACATTACAACTGGTTAAATATTTTCCAGTTGCGACATGTTTTAGAGAGACGCATGAACCAAAACGAATCAATTTTCGTTGTTCTAAAAAGCTTTGATTAAAGTATACGACTAAATCATTTAATGAATTGATTTTCTCTAAATTATTATTAATAAAATAATATTCCAAAGAATCTTTAGATAATTTCTTTAGTAATAATTTTTTCTGTCTTTCCACATCACTAATTTCTGCTTCATAACAATATTTTCTAAATATACTAATAAATTGAACATGATCCTCATTTTTTGGATTAAATTTTAATTTTTGTAATTTTTCTTCAACGGAATATTTAAATAAGGTAAAAAGAGCATCAGTTTTTAAAATATTTAAAATTTCGTCAAAGGTACTTGCTTTAGATACGTCAATCGAAGGATGAACCATGGATTTACAAAATTCCATAATATCTTCCTTTTTTGTAATTTGATTTTTATAACAACATGATTTAATCTTATTTAACCATACTACTGGGTGTATGGTTTCATCGTACTCTACAGGTTCCATTGATTTAAATGACGATATGACGGAAATTTGTCTTATTTATATGAATAATTTGTACTACACCAGGGAGATCTTGAACAAATAAAGTCATTCGACAGTAATCTTCATAAGATGCCCCAATCAGATGATTGTCAATAGATCATCTCGAACCATACATTATATTCTTATTAATTTCTTTCTCAATAACGTATAATTTTAATCATTCATTATACGAGATGAGTTTGCGCGCCTCTACTTATTGGATGATTCGCTTGACCTTTCAAAATTAATCTTATTTGCAATAACAACTATTTTATTATATGAAACGGATCCTTCAACAATTCAATAATATTATTTTTTAAAAACATTTAATTTGATTATTAAATATTCAAATTTGAAAAATTATAATAAATTTTATAGATCATTCTATCATTCACATTTAAAAGGTTAAATTATTGTGATTTCTTACAATAAATGTGTATTGAAAATATTTTACTAAATTATACAAAAAATTTTATCCAATAAATTATTCACTTTCAAATAATTCAATACACCACTGAAATAAAAAAAAATCATATTAATAAATCGAATCATTTTTTGATATAAAAAGAACATGGCCAATTTTAATTACAAACTATACCTTATCATTCTCGTCAACTCTTCCTTTATGTCCACCAATTTCTTGATATGTTTCATTTTCAAAAGTAAAATGGAATTCATGACTACGTAATATAAAGTTCTCATTCATATTACGTATATTTATTATTTCTTTCGATTTTATACAAATATCATCGTTATTTGTTGAATCACTTTCTATCAAATGCCTATATTGATAACGACTACAACTTACTGTAATATAAAAATAATTAATTAACAATAAATGACTGAATATGTTAGGTGTACTGTACCTTCCCAATTTCCAGTTGAAGGGGATTTATAATAATCGGATATAAATATGCTTTCGTTAACACCTTTATTTATAAAATTTACTTTGCTTTTTCCATAAATAATCGGATTGTTTTCATTTTTTTGGTCAAAGCCTAAAATGATCCATAAAGAATTCGGCTTGGATAGAGTTTGGCTAGCGAAAACCTTTAACAAATATAATTTTATTAGTATTAAACCAAATAAAAAAACTAAGTAAAAAAGATTATTACATACAATTCTTCTCCCAGAACCCGTTTTATAACGCACATTACAACTAGTTAAATATTTTCCAGTTGCGACATGTTTTAGAGTAATACATGACCCAAAACGAATCAATTTTTGTTCTTTTATAAAGCTTTGATTGAAATAAATGATTAAATCATTTAATGAATTGATTTTCTCTAAAATAATATTGAAAAGAATCTTCAGATAACTTTTCTAGTAACAATTTCTTTTGTTTTTCCACATTGATTTCCGCTTCATAACAATATTCTCTGAATATATTAATAAATTGAACATAAATCTTATCTTTTGGATCAAATTTTAACTTTTGTAATTTTTCTTTAACGGAATGTTTAAATGAGATAAAAAAGATATCATTTTTTAAAGTATTTGAAATTTCTTCAAAAGTATTCGCTTTAGATACGTTAATCGAAGGATGAATCATGGATTTACAAAATTCTATAATATCTTCTTTTTTTTTTGTAATTTGATTTTTTATAACAATATAATTTGGTCGTATTTAACCATACTTTTGGATGTATGGTTTCATCGTACTTTATAAGTTCCATGATTTTCAGACCGCGCTCCATAAACGGACGGACGTTACGATATTCAATTTTTATAATGACGATATTCCATTTTCCCACCTATTTATATCAAATAATTTGTACTACATCAGGGAAAATCTTGGAATAAAGTCATCTGACAATTAAGTTCAATCTTCATAATAAGATGCCTCAATCAGGCGATTGTCAATAGATCATCTTTGAAAATCTCGAATCATACATTATATTCTTTATAAATTACTTTTTCGATAACGTAATGAATTCCTTCAAAATTAATCAATAACTCAACATTAATCTGATAATTTTTTAAAAACATCATTAAATATTCAGGTAATTTGAAAAGTTAAAATTTAAATTTATTCGATCATTCGATCATTCGTATTTAAAAAGGTTAAATTATAGTGATTTTTTTACATATAGATAATATTTTACTAAATTACGGTATATATAAAAAATTCATCCAATAAGTTATTCACTTTCAAATAATTCAATACACCACTGAAATATAAAAAAAATTATTTTTATAACTCGAATCATTTTTTGATATAAAAAGAACATGGCAAATTTTTAATTACAAACTTTACCTTATCATTCTCGTTAATTCTTCCTTTGTGTCCAACAATTTCTTGATATGTTTCATTTTCAATAGTAAAATGGAATTCATGACTACGTAATATAAAGTTGTCATTCACATCACGTATACTTATTATTTCTTTTGATTTTATATAAGTATCATTATTATTTGTTGAATCACTTTCTATCAAATTCTTATTATAAATATTATCCCAACTTACACTTACTGTAAAATAAAAATAATTTAATTAACATAATAATTCTATTAAATGATTATAAATATATTAGGTATACTGTACCTTCACAATTTCCAGTCGAAGGAGATTCGTAATTATTAGATATCGTCAAACATTCATGAAAACCCCCTTTTTTCATTAAGTAAACTTCACTTTTTCCATAAATAATCGGATTCCAATTATTGTTTTGATCAGGGCCTGAGACGATCCATAAAGAATTTGAATTGGATAAAGCTTGGCTAGCGAAAACCTTTAACAAAATATAATATTATTAGTATTAAACCAAATAAAAAAACTAAGTAAAAAAGATTATTACATACAATTCTTCTCCTAGAGCCCGTTTTATAACGTACATTACAACTAGTTAAATATTTTCCAGTTACGACATGCTTTAGAGAGATACATGAACCAAAACGAATCAATTTTCGTTGTTCTAAAAAACTTTGATTAAAATATACGACTAAATCATTTAATGATTTAATTTTCTCTAAATTATCATTAATAAAATAATATTGAAAAGAATCTTCAGATAATTTTTCTAATAACAATTTCTTTTGTTCTTCCACATTGATTTCCGCTTCATAACAATATTCTCTGAATAAATTAATGAATTGAACATAATTCTTATCTTTTGGATCAAATTTTAACTTTTGTAATTTTTCTTTAATGGAATGTTTAAATGAGATAAAAAGGATATCATTTTTTAAAATATTTGAAATTTCTTCAAAAGTATTCGCTTTAGATACGTTAATCGAAGGATGAATCAAGGATTTACAAAATTCTAGAATATCTCCTTTTTTTGTAATTTTATTTTTATAACAATATAATTTGATCGTATTTAACCATACTTCTGGATGTATGGTTTCATCGTACTTTATAAGTTCACACTCCATCAAAAAAACGGATGGTTACGATTTTCTGACGATATTCCCTATTTATATCAAGTCATTTGTACTACACCGAGAAAATCTTCCGTATTTTGGTTAATCTATTGAAGTCATCTGATAAACTGACAAATCAGTTGATATAAATTTTCAAATTTTTTTTTTTTTTTTTTAAAATCTTTTCGATTTTTTTTTTCTTCATTTATCAAAAGATGATACCTCAATTACCAATAGATATTTTGGAAGAAATTTTTGAAAATCTTGAATCATTAATTCCTACATTACATTCATGTTTATTACTTTCTCGAGAATGTTGTAAAACGATAATTCCAATATTATATCGTCAACCATTTCATTATACTAGAAAAAATCCTTCACCAAAATTAATTGATACATATTTATCAAATATAAAATCAAATGATATTTCACATATAATTAAAATTGATCTTGATTTATTAGAAAAATTTAATATTGATTTATTAAAATCATCAAAAAATGATGCTGATGATAATAATAATGACTCAAATAATGAAAATCAAAAATTTTCAATATTTAATTATCATTCCCATTTAAAAAGGTTAAATTATCGTGATTTATATGATTTTAGTTTAATTTGGTATAGGGATAAACAAAAAATGAATAATGATGATAATAATAATAATTTAAGGATTAATATTAATAATTATGAAAGATATAAATTTACCAATCCAACGGAAGATGAACCTCATAGTCAAGAACCTATGAGAACTTTATCAAGAATTTTATTAAATCTTTTTATGAGTAAAGGTGCTAAATTGGATTATTTATTTATGGATTCTGGTAAAGAATTAATTGATCAAGGATTAAATATTAACGGTGATAATGATGAAATTGATGATGATGATGATTTTGAAAATTTTATTGATGAAGATGATAGATATCTTCAAACTCCGACCATATCATTTCCTGTATTTGATAATATTCAAAATTATTTTATAAGTGATTTTGGTTTATCAGAAAATTTTGAAAGAAATTATGTTTTGATTAATGATGATAACAACAATAACAACAACAACAACGACAATAACAACGACAACAACAACAATAATAATAATTTTAATAATTATAATAGTGATGATGATTATGATTATAATTATTATAATGAACAAATTCATGGGAAATCAACATTAAGTATTAATCCTAATCCTATATTAAAAAATTTTTTAGAAAATTTACAAATATTTGGATTTTATGGTAGAGGTAAAAATCAAGAAAAATCTTTTAATAATATTTCATCAATTTGTAATAATATTGAAACTTTAATAATAAATTTAACTGTTAATGATGAATGGAATACTGATAGAGCAAAAAAAGAATTAAAAAGTTTAAATAATTTAATTAATAATCAAAAAAATTTAAAAGAATTTATTTTCGTTGAATATCAAGGAAAATTTTGGTGGAGTCCTTCTTCAAGATTAAAGGATATGGAAATTGATTTCTCTCATCATATACATAATTTATTGGTTGTAGAACTTTATGATGTGGATTTTCAATTATGGAAACCTTTACATGTTTTCGCTTCTTTAACAAATTTAGAAGAATTGGCTTTTATAAGTTGTAGACATCAAGAAAATGTTATGTCTCCATTAAAATATTCTTCTTATAAAAAACTTAAAAAATTATCAATTATTGGTTGGAATGGTATCACTTTAATTGATCCAAAAGTTGTTGAAATTTTAATTGAAAATTCTATTAATTCTTTAAAATCTTTATCAATTATATTAACTCATGATGTATCTACTATAGTATTAAATTTAATTAATAAATTTCAACCAAATTTAGTTGAATTATCTTTAAAATTCGATCAAACTCATTATATTACTTTACAATCTCTTCCTTTTTATGGTTTAAGTAATTTAGAAAAATTAACTTTAAGTAATTGGGGTTACGTTCCTATTGATGTTGAATTAATCTTACCTTTATTGGGGAAAAGTTTACCTTCAAATTTAAAGAAATTACAAATTTTGGCTCGTTGGACTTTTTCAATTAATGCTCTTAAAGATTTTCTTAATAATTGTGAAGCAAAATTAAAATTTATTGATATAAGACATTGTACTGGTATATCTGATGAACATGTTGATCTTATTTGGTCGGGATTAGGTGATAGTTTGGAAAGGTTAATTATTAGAGATACTGAGAATAGAAGATTAAATGATGAAGTACCTTATGGTCAAGTTATTGAAGCAAAAAATGAAAATTTTCCTGATATCAATTCTACCAATCCATCATCAAGTTGTAATGTTCCTTCTTCATCAAATGATACTCGTATAACGAATGAAAATTTTAAGGAAGAGAAACCTATTTATATTAAAAGGACTGAGATCGAGCCTTCCGAAGATGAGGTTTATTCTTACGTTAGAATTGATCAACTTAGATACAGATGGGAATGATAAATTGTATAAATATGTAGTGAGAAGAAGTTGGAATTATTGCTTTTTTTTTTATTATTATTATTTTTTTTTTTTTATTTGATTTTGTTGAACTAATTTGATATAGAAAAAATTGAAAATTAGTATTTATACTTTTAAAATAAAAAAACAATTGTTTAAAATCTTAATAAATTACTTTTCATTTCAATTCAATACATTAATGAGATCTCTCGACCAAAAAAAAATAAATTAAAAATTTTATTATTAATCTCGATTTAAAATGTCTAATTAAATTAATAAAGGAGAATCAATAACAGCATATCCAGTGGCAACACCACCTTCGTTTGTTTTTCTTCCTTTGGTTCTCAATAAATGTCCTCCAATCTCATTAATAATAACTTCATCTTTACCTTTACCTCCAATAAATATACCATAAATTCCTAATTCTGAAATCATTTCACCTTCAACCAATTCACCTTGTCTTAGGATAATATTTTTCATTAATGGTGGTTGTATTAAATCCATCAAAATATACGATGATCTTTCTGATACTGATAATTTCGATAGAATAGACGGAATGTCATTTGCATATATATTATTGCCTATTTATAAGAAATTTTAAAGATTAAAGAATTCGTAGATCATAAATAAAGAAAAGCATATTTGTTATAATTACCTCCACCTTCACGTTGCGGCTTCATCACATAATATTCAGGATTTTCCAAAGCAAGCTTTACAGCCGCTTCACCTTCAGGTGAAGAATCTAATGGATATAGGCCTGCAAAGCTTGCTCGAAGTCTCTTTGCGTCAGTTGGATCAGTTACATACCTAAATAATATTATATAATATGATTAATATTTTTTCTAAAAATATATATAATTATATATACACATCTTTATACCAACTTCTCTAAAACTCCTGGTAACGCCAATACTTGTTGAACCTTTTTAGCACCAACAAGTTGATACGAAACGGATGGACATTTAATTGATTTTGATCGTTCAATCAATAATCTAGCATCCCATTCCTATATAAAATTTTATATTACAAAAAAATAATCAAAAATAAAATAAAATAAATAAAAATCACGCTTGAGTAAAAAATCTACAAACTTTCTTTGTAGGATGCTGTTCAGGTGAATATCCTGAACGGAAATATGTAACCGACACCTCTTTTTCATCGCTAATAAATATACAATTCATTAAAATTTTAATTTTTTTTAAAAAAAATATATATATACATATACATGATATAGGAATATTTAGAATCGGACTTACATTACTAAAGCTTTGGTATTGGGATCCAACTTTCCTTGTTCATTTATTTCCTTGAGTGTTTTACGTATAATATGTATATTATTACTATAATAAATGGAAAAAAAGAAAAATAATTAATTATTTGAAATCAAGTATCCTCACGTCTCAATTAACAAAAAAAATCTTATTTACTTGTTTAATAAGTCATATTCAATCCATTTTTGATCGAAAATATTCCTTTCCTCATCAATCACAACCATCATAACTACGGCACTAAAAATTATAAAATATTATTAAGAGAAAAAAAAATCAAACCATATATATATTAAAAAAAATTACTTTGGAGAACCATAAAGCTCATGAGCCTTTGCAATTCCTTTAGGTATACTCGTCATTGAATCATTTAGCGGCAAGGAATCACTTTTTAATAATTCTGATGAATTATAATACTCAGTAGCTTTCAATAAATATCTAAGAAATTAAATAAAATAAGGATTAGATCACGCGATAAAATTTGTTTTAACCGATTTTGTATTAAGTTCACCTGTGTAATTCTCCAGTTAAATATGATAAACTAGAGAATGAAGAAGAAATTGTATTAAATTCAACTTGTAAAATATTAGCTTCTGTTGCATCTGGTGGAACTTGCAAAAGATAATCCGATCTATGTAATCCTAGAGAAATTGGCTATAAAAAATTTGTCAATCAGTTTTATAAAATAAATTAAAATATTATAAATATTATTTAATTTACCTGAACAATTCCTTCTTCCTTTACTTTTAAATAGATTTTATAAAGATTATCAACAAAATCATCAACTTTAGTTATCCTAATTTTTTATAAAAATCTCCAATGAATATAATTATACGTTACAACAACAAATAAAATTAATTTTGCTCATACTCTTCAACAACTTGTGTGATGAATTCAGAATCCTGAGATAATTTATGAAATAAAAGATTAAACATAGGTTGTAATTCTATAGCTTCTTCATAAGTATTTCTTGGAAAAGGTGAAGGAAATAAAGATACAGGTGCGTGCATAACAAAAGAATTATTGGAAACATTAGTTGTTGGACGAATTATTAAGCCATGAGAAAGTGACCAGTCTATTGCTAAATTTTTTAAAGACTGTAAATTTTCATCAGAAATGTTTGGAGGGTATTTGGGGAAGAAAGTTTCAGACATTTTCGGGAGAGAAAATTTATTTTTGAAGACTACTTGTTAAAGTTCATATCTCATATATATATATTATAATCGCGTCTTTAAAATTTGGTAAAATTAAAGTCGATCATGACAAATCAATGCTGGATTATAAATTCGGGATTCGGGAAAAGGGAAAATAAACCGGTCTTAAATTTTGGTAAAATTAATTGTCGATCATGACAAATCAAAATCGAAATTTTTCGGCCGCACAACATGTTAAAAAAAAGTGAGAATCGACACATCGTAATATTTTTAATTTCTCCCTAGAATTTTAGTTTTCACTATGAATCATAATAAATACGACGGAACCATTCATCCAGAAGTATGGGTTAGACAAATTCGATTGAGTTTTTATGATCAAAATAATGAAAATATTAAAAATGAACAAGAAATTGTTAATTATTGTAAATTATTAATTCATCCTTCTATTAAAATTTCTTTCGAAACAAATTCTTTTGTTGAACTTGTTAACGATCTAAAATTGGATGCTTCTTATGATGCTTTTAAAAAATCTATTAAAAAAAAATTACAAGAATTAAAGTTTAATAATAATATTAATAAAGATAATGGCGATGATGAAAGTTTAAAATTCTTGAATAATTTTATACAACTTTGTTATGAAGGTGAAATAACTGAAATTGGAGAACAAAAAAGACTATTCTTGAACGCCTTATCAAAAGGTTCCCTTCAACATATTCTTATTGATCATAAATTCGACAAAATCAACTCAATGGAAGAATTATTCAAATATTTTTATGAAAGCTTTTTGGATGAGTCTAAAACAGTTAAAAATGATTCTTATATTACTCTGAAACATGTTGCAACCGGAAAATATTTGTCTAGTTGTATCGATAACCATAATGTGGTTAGTACATGACAAAATTTTAGATTAATTTATTTTGTTTTAGATAATATTATTAACAACGTTATACATTCTAGATTTATGCAGGTCCAACCGTTCCAGATATAAGGTGTGTATGGATAGTTAAAGAAGAAGGTCGAGAAAAATTTAGGAATAATCAACTTGGGAAATTTTTGACGATTTTTTATGGAGATTTATTTTTATTAACAAACGTAACAAACATATCTCTGAGCCATAACTTAAATGTAAGTGATAGTGATGATGAAGAATCTCCTGCAACTAATAATTTAAAAGGTAATATTCGTTATATAAAATTATTTTTGTTTTTAATAAAATGATTTTTTAACTCATGAAATAATTTATCACAGTATTTGGTAAGTTTTATAGTAGCACACTATGGCATTTTAAAAGTACCAACTCCGAAAATCCTCCTTATGTGAAGAGTAAAGATATAATTAATTTACAAAGTGATCAATTCGTATTACGTAGTAGTGAATCTACTTTTACTAATCATAGTAAAACATATCAGGAAGTTGCTTGTCATAAAGATCGAATAGGTGGAAATGACGAGGTGAAGTAAATCTATCGACCATATTTATTAATTTATTCAATATAAATTAATTATAAAATTTTAATGTTATTTACAGTGGTGTATTGAAATTATTGAGAAATCTAATTAGGAGCGAGGATAAAATGATTATGATCGATATATTCCACCTGCAAGTTGAGTACCAAATATTGATAGGGTAGTCCCGATAAAATTATAGTTAATATTTACATTTGGTGATTAGTTTAAATCATATATTTATTTTATGTTTTAATATTTTAACATTTATATAGATTTTACTATTTATAACAAATTTAACAGATATTTATTGAAGAATCGTTTATCTATGAATCTTATTTAAAAGACAATAATTTTAGGGAAAGCAAATTGGTAGTTATGATGCTGTGAAAGAGATATATTTTATTGTTATTAACTGAAAGGTGCCTTTACACCGACAAAAAAGAAGGTAGCGTGTCAGAAATTTGAAGAATTTATTATAGTTATAGTGGTTTTACGAATAAAAATTTATGGTGTTCAACAGTCTAAGTTAATAACAAATTAATATTTCTTAAATTTTACACACGATGAGATATTAATTAACGTTCTTATATGATTTTTTGAATTATTATAATCATTAATTAGGGTATGGGGAGTTAAGGTACAAGGAATCTCGTCGTAGAGATCATATTAAAAAGTAACAAATAGCATAGATGATAAAGCAAATTAATTTATAATTAACGCGAATGAAAATAAAAGCTTTTCAAATCATGCGGAGTATGTATGATTTATCGATTACGTATTTATGACCAGTAAAATAAAGGGATTAATATAAGAGTCCGAACCTGCCAATATTTAATATACAGCATCAGTCTCTATAGTACTTCCTTGAGTAGCATTGGAGTACTATTCAATTGCAATTTTCGACATTTTGAAATGACAATGCCCAGTGTTAATTATGATTTTATTTCAGTTTAATAAACATACCTTGTGAGTTCTGAAAATTAAATGAATACTTCAATTCATTAAGAATAAGGACAGTTTGATTCCGCCTGAATGCTCTAGCCTCTGAAGGTATACTTTGATCCGCATGATGCTCATGATGTATTACACGTGAAAAATATGCCTCAATGGAAAGGTGATAAATGAAAATTTATACGGTTAGTTCATTGTTTTCATTGTTAATATGGCGTATCAAACAAACTCGCCCAATCAATAATATAAAAAAAGACTGATTGAGTTCCATTTATTCCATTTTCAAAATTTTGTAAGTAAATTTAACTATTTTCTATCTCAACATATTTTTTTATTTTTCCAGTAGCGCTCTTGATACATACCTACTAGTCCTACCACAATATGATGATTACCATTCAACCTAAAGAATGGATAATTCAAGTCCATTTTTTTTGTTATAATAATCAAGCTACAGATGAACAAGAAGTACTTGAATTATTCATCCCACCATAAAAACAGAAAATGTTTATTACGTTTAACGAATATATTAAGGTTCTTAAGTCAACTTCAAAATTTAAAAATTATTGTAAGACAAAATTGGAGAATATTTACTGACAAAAATGGTAAAGAAAGTTAGAAATGTTACCACTTATATTTCCGATTTTCGTTCACTTTATATAGGTGAGAAAATAAAAATTAATTGAAAAGATTCATTTGAATCGGAAAAAAGAATTCTCAAACCGAATGAAAGGAATTAAAACAGTAGAACAAGCATTAGATATATTTAGTTATATAGCAAATATTAAATCTAATTTACATAGCTTTGAAACATATTCCCATATTCCGACTGGCAAATATTTGTCTAATTATGTGGTTCATGTGGTTCGTTATTTTTTATTTATTTATTCATTATTTTAATTTTAACAATTTTATATTTCTTTAGGTGGTGAATATTGCTGAAAAAATATATATAACTATAACTCTACATACTTAGTGGAGTTTTGGTTATCCTCATAATCGTGAAATAGTCTGTTATGGCGAAGATAATAATTTTCTTTAATTCATGTCAGACCCAAAAGTACATTGCATTTAACTTTTAATTACACATCTATATTTAAATCGGCCGAACGTAAGTAGTTTCTCTTAACATTATTTCCAGAATTAAATTCTTATTAATGAATCTTTTTTTGCAGCATATTGTCCTAATAGAATGATTATCAATTTGCAAAGCGAGATTAAGCTAATTGATAACTTCCACGATTACGTGCAATCGGGAGAAATTCAGAGGTATACATAATTTATTAATTATTTATTTTAAATTTAAATACTGTAACAATTGTAATAATTTTAAATTTGTTAATTTACACTTTGCAGTTTTGTACTAAAGTATTTTTGTTTAATGATATTCATTCAATTATATTACACAAAAATATTTTGACGAATCATAATTCACGATATATGCGGCACAGTAAAAAACATATTTCTCAATTCAGCTAAATGATTTACCAGTTTCAGTATATATAATAAGAGACGTAACTATAAAAGTTATTGTTCTCCCTTTCTTCAAATCTTTTAATTATGGAATTACCAACATATAATGGAACTTGTCATCCGGATAAATATATTAAAAGAATGCGTGCATATTGTAAAATAAATCAAATTACAAATGAAAATGAAATACTTGAATTATGTATATTAATGATAGATTCTATTATAACTATTCCTAATGAAATTAATTCCCTTGATGAATTGACTACATCTCTTAAATCACATTCAACTTTTAATATATTTAAAAATACTTGTAAAGCGAAATTAAAATTTTTAAAATATGTTTCTGAAAAAGAAGGAGGAAATACGGCTACTTTCCTTGCAAATTTTCGTTCACTTTGTGATGATGCAGAAATTGATGATGTTGAAGAAATTACAAACTATCTTTTAAATACTTTATCATCAGATAAATTCTTCAAGGTTGAATTTAAAAGAAAATTAAATGGTATTAATTCAGTTGATGAAATATTAGAAATATTTAGTGATATCGTAATTGATGAATTAAATGTTATTAGATATGGTTCTTTAGTAGCATTTAAACATGTTGCGACTGGAAAATATTTATCTAGTTGTAATAAAAATTATTCAACAGGTTCAGGATTTCAAATAGTTAGTATACTATATATATTATTATTATTAACGTTTAATTCATTTATAATACTAATGTGATTTCTTTTTCTTAGGTATTTGCGAAAAATAATTTATCACCAAACTCTGTGTGGGTTATTTCAAAAAATGACCAATTGCCAAATGAACCTTTTGATAAACCTCTTTCATATGGAAATCCCTTTTATTTGATACATAAAGTTAGTGGTAATAAATTAGATATGGATAAAAGATATAAATCCCCTACAACTAAGCATGCTGAAGGTATAATTTTATTTTTTATTATTTTGTTTATTACTTTATGAACGATTTCACATACATAATAGTTTTTATTTTCATCTTAGTGTGTACAGCGCCTACAGTATCACAACCTCAGAGATTGCGGCTTATAGCAATTAATCCCGTAAATAATGACAATAATAACAATAATAATTGCATATTATCAAAAGAAATAATTAATATACAAAATCTTGTGACCAAATTAATTTTAAGAAGTCACGATTTCACTTTTACTCTTGCTAACAAAAATTATCAAGAAGTTGTCGGCCATGATAAAAGAATGGGTGGTAATGATGAGGTATGTTGCTTTGTTATATAGTATATATGTATATATTAGTATTTTACTCGGTTATAATTTTTAATCTTTTTCAGTGGTGTATTGAACTTCTTGATGGTACACAACTTGAATAGATAACGGTAAAATCGAGATCATGCGCTATTTTGCAAATGATTTATATTGAATACAGTTATTTTCTATCTTATTCTCTCTTATATCTCTCAACTTATTTCTCATACTTGCTTCCCGTATGATTATAGATAATTCATTCCTGGAACTTAAGAGATTAGTGCATAGGATGGTTTCTAATATCGATGCCCTAAGTTTGTAAAAAGTCGGCAGCTTAGGAGATAATTTGAGAAGAATCTTACCACTTTATATTGTATTTAATCATCTTCTACCTATTTATATATTTTGCAGATTTGCCGAGAGGCAGCAGTGCTCATAACACTGATAAGTTATAATAGCTAATCTATTAATTCATAATTTACTATTTATTATATTAATAAACTTTCTGTTTTTTATGAGCCCGAAATTAGTTTGTGATCCATAAATTTTTTAATCCATAATTACAACGCATATATTGATTATTGAATATCGATATTTGGTGTCATTAACATGATAAGTGGCAAAACATAATTCATTTATTAAGCGAAGGGGAAGTTTTTTTCCCTAGAATTTTATTATCGGGTAGAATAGTGAAATTAATTATGGGTAGTGTTTCGTTCGTTACAAAAAATTTTTTCTATTTTTATTTGATCAAAATTAACTAATCGATTAAGGCGGCTCAAAAATCGGTCAACTGATCTATTAATTTAATCGGTTAAAAATTTCTCGAATAAGCTTACTTTGAAGACTTTTTAATATATTAGCAAGCTTATCAACCCAATTAAATTTTTTATAAAAACTTGGTGACTAGAATCACCTCTCAAACTTACAATATGTTGAACTCTTTTACTCCAATTTTTTCAAATCACTATATGTTGGCGCTTTGATAACAAGGCAAATATCTTAATTAAATAATTACTCCACACGTCTATTTCATAACTCAATGATACCTGCTAAATTTTTGTATCTCAATATTATTACATACTAGTTAATTTCATTTGAACCTTTATGATGCTAGAGATCCAAAAAATCCTGGAATTTACAAATAATGAATTGATAATTTTTATTTATTAAATTTATAACATAAAAGCAATACACTGTCACATTCTATATATATAACAAATATGATATTAGTAGTGTTGATAGAATGAATCATTTATTATATATTTACTGTATATTTTATGCTATCAATAAACATAAATGTATTTAAAAATTATTAAAACGTACGTGAACTTTTTTTTTATATTAATTTTGTATAATTGACCTAAAATAATTTACCGTACTGTCATAGATATTAACCCATGCATTTTCACATCTATCCATTCACACCATCCTACCTTTATATATATTTATTACGAACTTAGTATATACCGAGACATTGAAACCTTAGGTGGTGTGAAGAACCGACTCCCGTTATTACATCAAGCCTACTACTTCTACTTCATCGCCAACGTTTAACTCTTTTCGTCCACTAAGCCACAACTGGGCTTGGGAGTTCAAATTATAATATATGACAAACGAAAAAAGATTCGTGTATATTTGTTTTAGTACGTCTATCGATTTAATTGATTTAATTGAACTTTTCTTATTAAGTATATTGATATATCGATATACAGTATATGAAAAGATACTAACGTCATTTTCATGTATTATTATAATTTTATAAAATATTTGAATTACAAAAAATGAAACAATATGTGGTAGCCTTTTTTATACGTTCAATGTCTAATTTTTATTTTTATCTTTATAGCTGAACGAAAAGTATACAATGTATCATTTAGTCAAGAAGACTCCAAACTAAACGAAGCAATCAATTCTCAATCGACTACATAAAAAAGCATTGTAAGCTGCTTGAAGACAACAACTTGGCGTATCCGTGAAGTGAAGTAATTTAAACTTCGTCCCACCGTAATTTTTTTTAAAAAGACAAGAATATTGTTAATTTAACAATCACGTGAACAAATTCAATCAAATTCGTTAAAATATACAATTACTACTTTACTTGAACCACTCTTGAACCGCAGAAATAGGATGAACTTTATCGGAGAACATGACTCTGAATAACAATTCGGACAATATATTTAATTTCCCTTCTTCAGCCAACAAAGTTCGGATAAATTCATAATTCAAAATGGACATGTTACATCAATTATCCTAATTTAAACAATTGCTTCGAAGTACCACTGGAAGTACAGTCAGTACAAGGCCCCTGAATATGAACATCGATCATTAGAATTTATAACCTTCGTCCTCCGCAGTGATAATAGAAAAATATATATATTGTTAATTGTCAATAGAACTTTTTAACCAGATTATCTTTTGAATAATAGAAGGGGAATGGAGATAAATCACCCTATCAACAAAAAACCTGTTTTACCTGTTTTATTGTAAATGGATGATCCGTAAAATTTCCAGCATTACTTAATAATTTTGGCCGATATTGCGAAACCCAACCTGACGGGAAGTTGATTTACCGATATGCAATAAATTACCTATCATACAACAATGATATCGAATGCCGCCGATTTTTCTCATCATACAGTAAATAATGATCTACTTCATTAAAATATATAATTTTGTGGATTGTTTTTCAAGTTTTATCAAGTTTTAGATTGTTCATTTTTAATACAATCGATATGACAGGTCCGATACTCCGAATAGAATTCTTATTTACGTAAATTAATTGTGTAATTTTTTCTCAATGATTAAAAAATCGGTAGATTAAAAAAAGTATATTATTAATTTAATATGAAATATATAAAACAGGAAAGTAAGAAAAAATTAGGTTTTTTTTCAGATATTTAGTTAATGATGATTGAAATGAAACAAAAAAAACTAAACCAAAAAGCCTCTTTTACTTTTTATCATTTTTATGAACAAATAAATAATAATAATAATAAAAAATAAATTGACTCGTAAAAAATTTTGTCATTTAATCTTATGCTATTGGCGCAATTAAAACTTGCAGCCTATTTTTTTTTTTTTTTTTGGTTGAACTTTATTGAAATGTTCAAACAAAGAAACTTATTGAAGCTGCAATTCGTACATCATTTACTTTTCTCTCTTTATCAAGATGATCATAAATAAATAATTTAAACAAAAATGAATTTTACCGAGAATAAACAAATAATAAATAATAACTATGTGGGAAATTGCCCAAATATAGGTTATAAAAAAAAAATTTGCAGTTTGTGGCGTTTATCATAAGAGGAAAATTTTATTCAAAAAAAAACAAACAAAAAGAAATTAAGTTTTTCGTTTTATTTGTTTTTGGGTGACAAAGTATGAAAAAGGATCTCTTTATATAATAAAGGTTAGAATAACTACGGCCTACAATAAAAATATTAGACTATAAAAGCATTTTTATATACCAACGAATCAAAAATACAATTAATTGGCGTGGGCGTATGCAAAGTTGATCTTTCAGCTGTTAACAGGTTAATCATAGCAAATTTAATTTAAAATTTGAATTTTCTTTGTCTTTTGCTTTGAAAATTTTATTTTAAAAATTAATATTTTCGGAATTTATGTACCGAAAAAAAGATGAGGGTACTCACAAATTATGCTAAAGTAACAAATTTAAGAATTCATCAAACCAAATGTGGCAAACAATTTCTTACAATTTCCGCCAAGTCATCATTATTGTAAGAAATAAACATTTAATAATCATGTGGTGTATATGAAAGGAAAATTACGTGATTTACGTCTTTTTCAAATGATTTCAACAGATATAAATACTAGGTCATTTTACCGTCCTCGGAACCTCTCAAGACCTTTGCATCTTTCGAATTTTGTGCAAAAATCTTCTTTTATCAACATGGATTTCATAGAAGAACAAATGGTACCAATATCAAACATAACAACAAAAACCCAATTGAGTTCGGCTGACTTTCGAGGAGGCCTACGCAAGAGTTTTCCTCATTGTATCGCTAATAACCTTCCCAAAGAAACTGTAAAATCTGTAATTGAAAATATCTTTAAAAAATCTCCTGCCAAAGACGCAAATTCAGTTTATACAGCTTCAGCCGATTGGATTCAATCACTTTCCACCTCAATTGCTAATGAACTCTCCGCAAACTTTAATGTTCCTGCTGAAAATTTCTCGGAATCCTCCACAAAAATTGCCAATGTTGTTTCTAGTATAGGAAATGGAACTTGGTCATCTGGTATTACACCTATTAATGCAATTAAGGATCTTGAAACAAATATCCCGTTGTATATTTCCGATTACTTTGATCAATTGTCTGGTTGGTCAAGAGAACATGTTTTCGACGAACAAAAAGCTAGAATTGGAAGCATTGTTTCCGGTTTAAATAGTTCAAATAAACCTTACCCTGCAGCAAGCCCTCATGGTCCCGAAACCGCTTTATCTGGAAGATATGGTAGGATTTTTTTTGTCGAAATTAAATAAAAATCAACATAAAAAAATAATATTTTTTTTTTCTTTTATTTTAATATAGTGAAAATTAACTGGAAACTTACCGCTGTTAACGTTGACCGCCCATTTAACATCAGTCCAGGCACTGCTTCATTTAGTTCGGAAGCTGAACCAAGTAGTGGTGAAGTTTACAGATACTTTGCATTCATTGATTCTAGCAAGCTAGCCATTTCAATGGAAAAAGATGGTTCAATCAAGAAAAATCTTTACAATTTCACTGATCCTTCTCAGCTTTGGAGAATTGGTAGATATATTAATATATTCATTCCATTAGTCTTTCGTTTTTTCATTTCCTAACGGGTAATCACGTGATAATACAGAAAACTACGGAAACTTTTATGCGTTGTATAATAAGAAATATGGAGCATATCTAGGAAAAAGTCTTAAAGCGAATAAAGAAAAGTAAATAATTTTCTTTTCTTTTTTTAAAAAAAAATAATTGACGCTTCAATTAAGCTATATTCTTTATCAATTAGACCTGACAATAACTGGCATGAATCTGCAGTTTATCTTGTTGAGAATGATGAGCACACTTATTCAATTGGATACACGCGTGATAATAAACAGCTTGATTCTGCTGATATATTGAGAAATCTTACCCTTGGTAAAATTTAATTTTAACGTTATAAAAAATGCATTTTACTCATTATATTTAATTAAAAACTTTTTTTTTCCTTTTTATAGTTACTATCCCGTTAGTAGCATGGCGTAATCCTTCAGGAAAATTCGTGAGCATTGAATCTAATCAAGGATCTTTGAATTTTTCAGATGGTGAAACACACGGAAGTACTACAGTTCCAAAACC
Organism: Oehlia diaphana; assembly: GCA_003833135.1. Taxonomy (NCBI): domain Eukaryota; kingdom Fungi; phylum Glomeromycota; class Glomeromycetes; order Glomerales; family Glomeraceae; genus Oehlia; species Oehlia diaphana. The sequence goes on along the minus strand of QZLH01000140.1, from coordinate 85,595 downwards.
GGAACAACTCTTTTTATTCGTTCCTCATCCAGGTAATTATTTGTAATTCAAGGTCAATTGATCATTTTTTTGGAACGAAAGAAATCATGAATTAAATTTTCTGTTTTAAATTTTTATCACATTAGATTTCTCAAACAAATCAGTTATTATTGGCCATAATGAAAAATTCCTTGAATTTAATCCATCAGATTCAAACAAATCATCATCTTTTGGCTTCGAGCTTAAAACTCCTGAAAGATTACCTTTCATATTGTTTAGCTACGATCAAAATATTTACCCGAGGTAATCAATCAACCATTAAATCATAAATTTCTAATTTCTAAAAAATAAGTAATTTTTACTTATATTAATCGTTTTATACGTTCTTATTATATAGGGGCGCAAATTTTTTAGCTTCTCGCTTGCAACAACCTTCAATTGTAAAAGCGGCTGTTCCACCACCTGGTAAAGGAACGCGAGTTAGAGTCTGGAAATCTGATCCATCTGTCAAGTCAATCGGTATACGTGAACTTTTCTTAGTAAATACTAATATAAAATCGGGACCAGTTGATTCTTGGTTCGAAACAGTATCAAAAGCAAAACCGATAGCTCCTGATGCAAATGGAGATTTCTTATTAGATTTTGACAATACTCCTTCACAAGCTCCCAACGAATCAGATAATCACACCCGATTTGATGTTGTACATACTTTTTCAGCTGTTCGATATACATATGATTTATTATTGGGTGATTTAGAATATCTTGATGGAAATCCACCACAACTAACCAGACCTTGGGGAAATAAGAGACTTCAACTATTTCCTCATGCTGGAGAAGACGCTAATGCTTATTATAGTCGCGAAGAAGGTGTTTTGAAATTCTTTTTCACAAAGAGAAAAGATGGTACACCAATCTTTTTGTGTAGAAGTTTAGATGTGGTGGCTCATGAAGCTGGCCATTCCTTTTTGGATATTTTGCAACCCGAATGGAGATCTGATGGACAAACAGGTGGTTTCCATGAAGCTTTCGGTGATTTATGCAGTTTATTTGTTCTTATCTCTATGGTAAGTACACATTGTTAATAAATGAATCAAAAATTATTTTAAAAATTGAAGATATTAAAATTTCTTTTTTTTTTTTTTGTTAGGCCGATATTGCAGATTTATTTGTCACTTTAACAAAAGCAAATTTAAGAGACCCGAACAATTTCTTATCAGCTGTAGGAGAAGAATTTGGAGACGTCTTATTCAATAATAAAGGAAAAGGTTTAAGAAACTTATCTAATGATCTTAAAGGTTCCAAGGCTCAACCCGAAGTACATGCTTTATCTTTGGTAAGTATAAACTTCATGTAAGACTGAAGTGTATGACGTAGCACGAAAAAATTATTAAACTGATTGTCTTTTTTTTAGGTATTCAGCGGATTTTATTATGATGTATTAGTTGATATATTTGCATTAGAAAGGAATCCAGTAATTAAGGGTGACACTGATACTTTAATGGATGTGAGTATAAATGATTTTTTTATTTTTTTAAAAAAATTTTGAATTACTTAATTTATAATAAATTTTTTATATGCGTAGGTTGCGACTATCTTGCGTAGAGCTCTTATTATTGCAATACGAGTATCTTCCACAAGTTCAACAAAAACAAAATACCAAGAACTTGCAACAAATTTGGAAACTGCTTTTGAAACTTTAAGCAGAAGATTAGGAGTAAATTTATCTAGCTGGACAGAAATTGTACGAAAGCATGCTAAAGCTAGAGAATTACCTATTGCTGGCTTGAAATAAAGAGTTACATACTGTAGTTTTTGTAAAAGAAAGAAATTATTTATTATATATATATATAGTTTATTATTATCTCATTATATTTATATATATTGAATATGAGTCTTTTTTATGTATAATTTGAAGATATTTGTGAAATAAATAATAAATTTACAAAAAAAAAAATACGTGTCTTTATTATGTATAATTTGATGAATTTGTGAAATAAATATAAATTTATTAAAAAAATTTACGTGTCATCAATTTTATTTTTATACAAATAACAAACTAAAAAACTATAATTACTATGGTAGAAAAATGAAACTTTACGTGTCAACACGAAGGACAAATCACGTGATTTGGAGTAAATGAAATGACTGTATGTATAATGTTGGCCAAATATCTCGCATTAAAAGCATTAAAACATCATTCCTTCATTACGCGGAACAATAATATCACCCATTAAAGTATCATTCTTTCACTCAACATCATTATATATCCTTCAGATATTGTAGACGACTCAGCTTGAATCGAGCAATTTTCTACTTGGGATCTTGGATTCACATAAAGGCAAATACGGATTCTGTCTATCTAACTTTATGATTTTATAGATTAATTTAAATTTTTCTTTATGTTTTACCATATTCTTATTCTTTACGATTTTATAGTTTCATTTAATTAAATTTTCTTCATTTTTATTATATTCTTATTCTTTATTTTCTTCCTATATTCTTAACTTACCCTTAACATTTCTTGTTGAAGGTCCTTATTCCGTTGTATCTCATCCAGTGAAGTGGGCAGTCGCGCAATAACGGCTTTACATTAGTAGACAGTCTAAAAAAAAAAATAAAAAAAATGCGAGCTTCACGGCTTTGATTTTCAAATGAGTTTAATTTATTTTTAGTATATTTTTAATTTTATATTTTTAGTATGATTGACTAAAATTGAACATCAAATTATCGAAAATTTTCTATTTTTACTTTAATGTAATTACTAGAATATATTATAATAAATACGGTAAATAAAATGTATAATGTTTTATTAAGCTTGTTGATTGAAGAGTTCCCCGAAGAGTGTATGTTACATACCATATAATGCTGCATGTACCCGAATCATTATTCAAGAAAGGCTAGGTTAGATTGAAAAGTACCCAGGCCTGGGGTGACTATGTAAGGAGAGGGGTACCACAGTCAGACCTCGATCTGATATTCGATATACTAAAAATTCGATTAATAACGTACTTTCCCACTATATGAGAGAACAATATAAATTATCAGTATAATTTTGATATAACGATATTTTTTTCAAAGATTTTCATTTGGATCTCAACATATCGTTAATATCCTTGTATACGGAGTATAACTTTTGGCCAAATATCAAATTTTGGCCAAAATTAGGACCAGATACTTTAAAAAATATCGAAATTTACTGTTAAATAGTATAAATAGTCACGGTACTTTAGGGAAACTATTGCGGGGGGGGTTACTGTACGCATTTACTACGCAACCTACGCAACGTTGTACGATGATGAAGTCTTCTAATTTTCCAATTCCAATAATAAATATTGTAAAAAAGCTTCTAATGCATACAATAACATATAAAAAGACGCATATAAATTTAGAATGTTGAATAGATTGAACTTTAGAAAGTTCAAATCTAATACTTTCATATTAATTAAAGTTATCATTTCCATATTGATCATTATCCTTACAGTCCTTACAGAAAGCTTAATTATTAAAATGTACACTCTATTGAAAATAGACAATAAACTCACGGTCACCCATGTGAATAATCGAATAATCTTTAAGAAATGCACGTGAAATTATGGGCTTATTTATGCAATGCAAGTTTGTTTAATGCAAGTTGAATATTTCATGACTTCTAAATTCTTTTTCTATCATACGCCACATATCATAATTGATTTTATCTGTTTTATCTGTTTATCAAACAAATTTACTACAAAAAAAAAAAAAAAAATTTCGGTAAAATATAGCATTTTATTATATTTATTACTTATATGATGATTTTCCTGCTGAAGATCAACACAAAGTAAAGTGAATTCATCTACTGGAATTTCCCGCATCAAATGCATCAAAACGCATCAAAACGCATCAAATTGCAGAATAATTTACAATGTGAATTGCAGGAATTGCAGGAATTGCAGTATAAAACAAATGTTTAACCAAAAATTGAATGAACTTTCTCATGATAAATAGTTTAAATAGATTCTATCACGAAAATCAGTGGATTTTTAATAATTCCATATTTATCATTTCAATGATAATAGAATCCCCAAGTTTTATTCTTTTTTAGTTTAAGTCAATAATAGATGACAATATGTTTTTTAATAATTTGTCGATCCTGACATTTTGTTCTTTAAGATCAAATAATATTTTATTATAATGTCTTAGAGAATAATACATATGATGGTAAGTTATATGGTTCATTGAATATAAACAAAAAAGTCACCGCTTTTCAATAAGCCACTGTAAAAGAAAAAAAAATTAAAAATTAAAAAAATTAAAATTAAAAAAAAAAAATTTTTTAAAAAAAATTAATATTCAAATAAATTAAATAAATAATGAATTTACCTCATCATCTCTGCCAACTTTTTCTTTATGTCCGACAACTTCTTGAAATATTAATGTCTTGGTGTGTTCGTTATCATCTTCAATCTCGAAAGTGACATCTTGACTACGTAACATATAATCAGTTTCAGTCTTTAAGTAAACTCTATCTCGTGCTTTTAAGTAAGGTGTCTTATTTTCTTGATTAGTTTGATCATCCTTAACGAATTTCAAATTAGTCCATGCAAATTGAAAACAATGTACTGTAAAGAAAAAAAAAATTTGATATCTATTAATAAAATTATATCTTTTTTTTTTTTTGAATATAAAATATAAAATAAAAATAAATATATGTGTATTTATGTATACCTTCTGCATAAGACGTTCTAGGAGACCTATAAAAGTCGCTCAGTGATAAAGTGGTTCCGGTTTTTTTATGAGTCAAATAAACAACATCATCATACAAAACTTTATTTTTTTGAAATTCGTCTTTATGGTTTTGATTTTCACAGCTTAGATACCACCAACAATTTTCATTGAGTATTTTTTCACCACAAAATACCTAATATAAAATGATAAATATTAAAATTTATTAACTTTAAATACTTTAAATAAAAAGAAACACTCTTTAACTCACCACTTGTCTTTTAGATCCTGTTTGATAATTTATCTCACTACTTGATAAATATTTACCAGTTACAAGATGTTTTATGGCTATCAAAAATTCAGAACCATATTTAATTACTTTTGAACTATCTGAAATAACTTCGCTATATAATTTATAAATTTCATCTGTCGATATGACGCCAGTTACACGTTTTGAGAATTCATTTTTAAAAAATTCATTCGATGAATATGTTCTCAAGAGACGATTTTTAATTTCTTGTGGATTATCAATTTCCGCTTTATCACAATGTGAACGAAATTCGGCTAAAAATGCTGTAGTATCACCACCTTCTCCACCTTCAAATTTCATTTGATCTAATCTATGCTTGATACCATCTTTATATATAGAAAAAGTGGGGTGGGCTTTTAGAGCCTTTATAAGATCATTAATATTATTACATTCACCGGGAATAGTTATCGATGCATCAATATTTAATTTACATAATTTCAAAATATCTCTTTCTTGTCTGATATTATTAATTAAACATATTGTTTGAACTTGTTTTACCCATTCATCAGGATGAGCGGTTCCATTATATTGTGGTATATTCATTTTTTATTTATTTATAATTTTTATATTTTTTCTTTTTTTTCTTTTTTTCTGAAAAAAAAAAAAAAATATTTTTTTTTTTTAAAAAAAAAGGGTGGTTGTAAAAAAGTAATTATTTATATATATATATTTGATTAAAAAAAATGAATATCCAATTTTGATATTCATATAACCAAAGTGAGTTTTACTGTGCCCATGTAAACTTTATTTCGTAATATTGTGATATGTTGGATAGCACAAGTTTACCAACCGGATTCGTCGATTACTGCGCCACAATACCCGGTGCATTACTTGCATTACTAATAAACGGTCTACTGTGAGTCTGTGAGTTCTGTGATACACAAATAAATTTTTAGCCCCCTCTTTCAAATTTTTCATTTTTTTTTTTTTTTTTTTTAACGTAGTTCAATTGATTTATTATATATAAAAAAACGTGTTACTTTAATCTATCTGATAAAAAAATTTAAAAAATTTGCAAATCAAAACAAAAATAAGATCAATAAATAAAAATTTATCTACAAAAAAATCGTTTAAATAAAGCTCCCTATTTTACACATTTTATAAAGCCGATAATAGCATACTTGTTAGTGTATTTCTTAAATGACTAATTGTACGACAAAAATAAATTTCCCCTTTGAAAGAAAGAATTGCCCTTGTATTACCTAATTTTTTTTTTTCATTAATCTAATTTTGCTTTACGCCTGCAACAAAGAGAATTAATATTGTTGAAAAAGGCATACACATTTTGTAATACAATTCTTTCTATTTCACGTTACATGTCCAATTACATCATTAGTCTTGGTTATTCTAATCTTCATTAATCTAGCCATATTAACTAAACGGTTTTTGCGGTCCCTTTCAAACAGAAACAATCCAAAAATAGAGTTTTGTTGTACTAGTGTTACACAAAGACAAGGTATACAAGATATAACACAAAGATCGCATCTCTTGATTTCACGTGATTATTATAATGTTTATTTTATTAATTTTTTACATGAATACAGGATTAAACATAAGCGGCAATCATCATTGATTGTCGCACATTCCCATATGACGATCATTTCTGTGTGCAGTTTATCAGATAACAAAAGATAAGCTAAATCAATACCTCTGTAAAATGTAAATCAATCATTCAAAGCAGATTATACGCGAAAAGGTTCATTAATAGTAATTTATTTTTTATCACAGCACATATTTGTTACGCTTGATTTATAATTTATTATTTTCATTTTATTTTATTTGGATAATATTTATATAAACAAAATATTTAAATAATAAATATATATATAATATATATATGAATATAATATATATATTTATGTCCTTTTCTTTTCAATAAGCCACTATATGAAAAAAAAAAAATAAAATACCAAATGATTTTAAATAAAAAAATAAATACCATATCATTTTTATTAAATTCATGTTGATGTCCAACAACTCGACGGCATAATATCATTCTTATTATCGTTATCGTTCCTATCGTTCCTATCATTCTTATCATTCTTTTCGTTATTATCGTTATTATTGTTATTATTGGAAATCGCGAAATTAACATCATGACTACGCAATACATAATTAGTTGTCCTTAAATATACTCTATCTCTTGCCTTAAGATAAGACGTTTTATCTGTTTGATCAGTCTTAACAAAGTTAAAAACACTATAAGCAAATTGAGAACAATGTGCTGTAAAAAAATTGTAAAAAAATTTTCATAATTAAAAATAATTTTATAGATTTATAAATCATTATTTGAATATACAGTAATTAAAATAATAAACCTTCTACATATTCTAAATGGCTCGTTGCAGGGGCCATATAAAAGTTACTGAATGATATTTTAGCCTTGGTTTTATTATGAGTCAAATAGATCTTATCATCATACAGAACTTTTTCTTTTTGAAAATCTTTTTTTTGAGGATCGGGAGCTTCACAAGTTAAATACCACCAAGCATTTTCATCAAGTATTTTTTTCATCAGCAAATAACTATAACAGATAATAACAATGATTATCAACGTAAAAAATACTAATAAATTTTAACAAAAGAATTATACTAACCACTTGTCTTTGAGAACCTGTTTCATAATTTATTTGTCGACTTGATAAATATCTTCCCGTTTCAATATGTTTTATTGATATCAAAAATTCAGGTCCATTTAATTATTTTTGTACTATCTGCAACTACTTCACTATATATTTTATAAATTTCATCTATTGATGTGACATCAGATGTACGTCTTGAAAATTCATTATTAAAAAATTTATTTGATAAATTAGTTTTCAAAAGTCGACTTTTAATTTCTCGTGGATTAAATAATTTCTGTATTTTCACAAAGTAAACGGAAGTCAGCAAGAAATTATGCAGTATCATCATTTTTATAATCTTCGAATTTCATTTTATCCAATTTTTCTTTACGACAAATTTTAAATATATCAAAAGTAGGATGAGCCTTAAGTATTTCAATAAGATCATCAAGAGTTTTAGGTTCAGTTTTAAGATTAATTGTAATATTTAATTTACATAATTGTAAAATTTCTTTTTCTTTTTTAATTTTATGAATTAAACATTTCGTCCAAACATATTTTACCCATTCATCGGGATGAATAGTTGCATTATATTTAATTATATCCATATTTTAAAATAAACAAAAGTTGAATACTTGAATGACAAAAAAAAAAAATTGTACGTTCCATTTTTGTTTATATAATTATTGAATTCAAATGAATTCCCAGTCTGGAAAATTGTATAAGCTGATAAAAATATTTTGTAAATAGTAACACAGTGAACAATGCTGCGGTTACACGAACTTATAAGCATATAAACAAAATTATGAATGAGTTGGTTTTGAGAATGGCAAAATCATGTATGAAACAATCATTTTCAATATATATTAATTTGTAAATATAAGTTGATATCCGGTAATAATCGTCCATGACAATCCGGTACTTTTTTTTTTTTTCTCATTTTTTTTTTTCATTCGAATATAAATACCGCGTAACAAAATTAAAAATATACATTGGATAACGGAGAATTTTTTGCAAATTTATTTAAAAAGAAATCATAAAATTATTATTTCCTATGTACAGTAATCATTTCTTTCGATAATCCACTAAAAAAAGAAATTATTTTTAAATATATATAGCATATACTGCAATTGAAATTAATTTAGATACAACATCCTTATAAAAAATTCTGGAAAAAACTCCGATAAATGATCACTTTTCTAGCTTTTATTCCGAAAGAAACTCAGACACGTGATCATTTTTCTGAAAAATTTTTATAGGGCATATACAGAAATTGAAATAAATAATTGTTATAATTAATTAAATAATAAATATCTACCGACTTTTTCATTATGTCCGACAACTTCTTGAAGTGTAACCGTTTTATTGGTCCAGTTGTTATCGTGCCTTTCTTCAATTTTAAAAATGGCATCTTGGCTTCGTAATACATAACCTGTTTCAGTCTTTATATAAACCTTATCTTGATCTTTTACGTAAGGTGCCTCGTCATTTTCATTTGATTCATCAATCTTAATGAAACTCAAATTGGTTCAAGCAAATTGAAACAATGTACTATAAATTAAAAAAAAAAAATATTTGCATTTATTATTAAATGAATTTATAAATATAAATTTGTACTACCTTTTGCATAATTCATCACAGGCGATTTATAAATATCAACTTACTGAAATAGTCGCCCCTGTTCTTTTATGCGTCAAATAAAACTTATCATCATATAAAACTTTATTTTCTTGATAGGGAACTTTTTGAGTGTGTTTAACTAATAATGTTGGATTCATGTTGTATTTTTTCACCAGCATATATTTGAAACAAAAAGATAATTATAAATTTATCAATTTTAAAAAAAGAAAACTCACTAACCACTTGTCTTTTAGAACCGGTTTCATATTTTATTTCATAACTAGATAAGTATCTTCCCGTTTTAACATGCTTTATGCTATCAAACAATCAGATCTATATTCAATTATTTTTGAGCTATCGGAAATAACGTGGCTGTATATTATAAGAATTTCATCTATTTATTTAACTTCTGAAACTCGTTTTGGAAATTCATTTTGAAAGAATTCATTCGATATATTTGTTCTCAAGAGACGAGTTTTAATTTCATGTAGATCGGTAATTTCTGCATTATCACAATGCAATCGGAACGGAATTCTATAAGAAATTTAATAACAGTATTACCATCTTCAAATTTCTTATTTTTATATATTTCAAAAGAGGAATGGGTTTTAAGAGCCTTTATAAGTTCATTAAGAGTATTAATAGGTTCATTGATAACTATACAAGAATTAATGTGTAATTTGCATAATTTTAAAATATCTTTCTCATGTCTAATATTCATGTTATTAACTAAAGCAATTGTTTGAACCATTCTTTAGGATGAACGGGTTGCATCATACTTTGATATATTCATATCTTAAAAAAAAAAAAAAAGTAAAAATAATTTTATTTTAAAAAAAAGGAATTTATTTATTTATACAATAATTATTGAATTCAATGATATTCCCAGTCCGGTAATTTTATAAGAATGTATAATAATAATGAAAATGAAAATATTATTTGTAAATAGTGAAACGTACAATGCTTGCGGACATCAATTTTTAGAAATGAGTGATGTCAGTTGTTTATAGTATAGTATAAACACTCTAAAGTTACACTAGTACGGAACTTTAATAATCCTGTATTTTGTATTTATTATTTAATAAATTCATCCGTCTTTTTATCCGATAATTTAGCTAATATTGGCTAAATCCTACTAAATGCATAGTTTATTTTTTTAATATAAAATGTAAAATAGATATAATAATAAATAGTGTCTGGTATGTATGATATATTATTTTAATTTACTTATTTTGGATTAAACATTTTATTTTGGAGTTGAATTTATCATGTTTTTCCGTTACATTAATTAAAAGAGTAAAAAACAATAACTGCGTTGATTGAATTTGATATAAGTATTCCTATATTAATGTGAATTTTATTATAAAATGATTTAAAATGAAACGCCAGATCTTACAGAAAAAATTTATAATACAAACAATCCAACATATGTTTATGTAAAAGAGTGAACGCTACCGAAAGTACACCGATTCTGGTCATATGATAATGCTATTCCACATTTTATACCGATGCGTATAAAATAACACTCTTATGTATTAGACTTATTATGGATAGTTCATAGTTTTGAATGGGTTAAAGGTTATAGGTTTGTAGATAGTTCTGGGAACGGCAAATCTGTAAAATTCCTACAAATCATAATAAGCTCGTAGAAATATATTAAGTAAAAGTATTACTGATTAGTATATTAGTGATTTCACGCTTTACTACAAAGCGAGCGGATAATATTATCATCAATAACCTTTGAAATCTTGTTTACACCGCATTTATGAGATGATCTTTAAGAACCTCTAAAAATTCATTAAGGGTATTTTTTCATTGTGAAAGATCAATACTTAATTATATTATTTGCAGAATCTTTTTTTCATTTTTTGATTTTTTTTTAAATCGAATATTTATTTGAACAATCAAGATGAACGCTTCCATAATATTGTGAATATCATAAAAGTAAAAGTAAAAGTAAATTGTAAGAGAATTTAAATTCCGGTCTGACAACTTGTATAGTAGTAATGTTTGTTATGTTACACATTGCTAAATATCATCATACTAGTATCGTTACTCGCTGACACCCGACCATACTCCCTTTCTGTAATACCTATCAGTAATATAAATGGTGTGAACTACCAAAAAATACATTACATTAGTACACTATACACAAGTAACACAAGTATTTGTAAACCGGAGATAATCTACAATATATCTTTGTAAATATAATCTAATTCCTTATATTAACTAACAAAGAAAAACGTGGGTCAATAAAGTGATTGATGTAAATATTTGTTCTTTTATTACCTAATAAACTTCCGAACATCCACGCTTTTTGGATGTAGATCAAATCTTCTATGTCATATTTCCAAACATATCACTCACACGTACTTTCTCTCAAATAAAAACAAGTAAAATAGATAGCTTATTAAAGTAACGATAACTTGCATCAAACATCAAATCCGCGGGCTGAATAAATTTACGAAACGCATTTTCTCCTCTGTTTAGTTCAACGGGTAAATTTTAATTGGCATTGGACAAACCATACCAAAAAATGAAGTTAGTAAGGCTAAATTCGTAAGATTGCTCTGGACTCGTTGGATTAGCTGAGGATATTTTGTATGTTACTTACTTATTTATAATTTTTTTTAGTTTGATTTAATTACTAGTTTGAAATTAAGCGTAATAAATACAATATTGCCGTTTTTTAAAAAATTTTCGTTTAATTTCGATAAACATTCTACTCTTTGACTTTAAAATTACACTTTAGATCAACGTTTCGTAGCCTAATATTTACTTACAAGAATTTGAAAGGTTAGAAAGGTTATTTGATATCTTAATAATTTCACCCAATCAGATTTAACTATGATTGATAAAAGTGCTAGATCACTTTTAATAAAAATAACATGACATTTCAAACCAATAAGGCGATAGATAAGAAAGGATTTATAGAACAATATGAAAGTATCCAATATGATGACTATGCATAATAAAGGATTTTTTTCTTTTTTTTTTACCGTTAAGCCTCATTGATAAACGGTACAATTTATAAATAATTGATCCGAAATTCCGAATGATCCGCTGTAATGGAAAGTAATTGTTTGTTATCCAAGAAAGGAAAAATTAATTATATCCGAGTATTTTACAAAATAAAATTACATAATACCCTGGTATTTTGGGGGATAATAGGAGAATAGTAAACATTATTATTCCGTAAAGAGATTCCAAAATTCTTTTTTATATAAATAATATATCATACAGCCATAAATTCATTCACGATTACAACATACCGTAGTCATAAAGATTTTTTACGCCTAATTGATGTTTTTTATTTATTATTAAAATAAATTTTCACACTAGAAAAATACCAAAAGATTCAAATGTTATTTTTTCATTCATCTATTCGGATATAAAGAAAAAATATTAATCCGAACTTCATTTACCATCTATCCAGTAAATAAAAATCGATAAAAATTTATATACAGTATAAAAAAAAATCCGATAAAAATATGGATGTTCTGCGGTACCCCTATAAGGAGACAATTATCATAGATATGTAAGTTGTTCGGTTTCAATATTTATCGAAAATTCAACACGTTTGCAGTTGGCAAAATTTTTTAAATAAAATATAACGTCTTTTAATCACGCACCATTAGTAAAGTTATCTCCATCAACTCCAGTTGGTAGAATGTGTATTTTTTAAAAGTTGAAAAGTTCATTAATATCGGTTGTTCGTTTTATTTCTATTAGATCCGAAACTCAAAGGTCAAAAAGTAAATGTACACATACAAGTATCCTGATATTTTAGGTTATGGCCAAAAAATTCGCGTCTGAAATTTGAATTTTACTATTTCTGAAGTGAAAAACATACTGATAAATTAAAATTAGGAGATTACTTTAATCATTATAAATTCTTCTAATACATACAATTTTTATCATAGAAAAGCTTAAAAGTCTTTTCATGGCCCAATTAATATATATATATATATATATATAATTGAATTGACTTTGAAGAGCTTTATTTCTACGTTACAAAACAAATAATTGAGTACTTTGAAATACAGTAAATGTACTGCGCATTATATAGAAAATTTCTTATCATATTAAATATGTAATAATTGTCTAATATAACATTTAGGGATGTTAAATTTCATAAATTAATACGCACCGCTCAACATCAGCAAGTAAAAGGTTCACAACTCGTCGTAAGTTCCCACATAGTCGTGGCAACGCCTTTTAAGTATTTCTGGTGCAATATAATTATATAAGTATAAGGTATTTACTCCATAAATCCTATTATCTGAAAAGCGTCATTTGTAGGTTGTGTGGAAATCTTAAGTCTCTAAAATCCAATATGTTAATAATAACTTATTTCCTCTAGGAATATCTAATTATTATCACGAATATTTATTTAAAAATATAGGTACTCGAATGAAATTCTTAGTAAAATATATAATTTTTCATCCCATGTAATAATAATCATCTTATCCTATGTAATACCGTAACAACGTATATTTTGTTTCATTAATAAAGTCAAAGTAAATTAATAATATCGACCTCATTTAGAAAATATTTTAATCATGTAATTTTTTTATAGCAACGCAGACCAAGTTGCCTTATATACTGTAAAATACTAATTCCTCCTTCCACTAGAATCCACTTTATTCCTTACTTTTTATAACTTTTTTGTTGTCTCATCTGTCTTTAAATACGGTATAAAGAGAAATCAACATATTAACAAAATTGAAACTTTTCACTAACTCCAAGTTTTAAAGCTATGATTACAAATTCGTTGATATTCATTCAATTAATTTCGTTATTTTCGGTTTCTTGGAATTGTAAATCCGATCCCATCAGCATTGCTTTTATAGATGATTATAGTCTGCGAATTATGAGAATCTGATCGCGTCATATTTATTTCGTTTTCAGTATAGGTTCGTTTCCTCGGTTCTTTCGATCTTAAGGAATTTATTTTTATCTCTAACTTACATTCTTACACTTTGTTTCTTACTAACTCTATTTCATTATATTTAGGTCCTTTAGTGCTTAATTAAGGTTCAGTTGTTTTTCACTTTACATTTCGTTTCTTATTCATTTTTTTATTTTTTTTATTTTGTTTCTTTTTCATCAATTAAGGTTCAGTTGTTTTTCACTTTACGTTTCGTTTCTTACTCATTTTTTTATTTTTTTTATTTTGTTTCTTTTTCATATTTCGGGTTTCACTAATTTATTTCGTTTTAGATTTTTTAGTTCTTTCGGTTCTACAATTAATAAGGGTTGATTTTATTTTTTATTTATTTTTTTATTTATTTTGTTTCTATCTTAT